>VUQR01019701.1:0-15695 GCA_015108515.1 Hemichromis elongatus
TCCTGTAAAGTGCTGTGGTGTTTTTAGTCCAGTCCAGTTTATTGTCTATGTGTACTTCAAGGTATTTATAGTCCTCCACAATGTCAACATTGACCCCGTGGATTGAAATAGGGGTCAAGTGGTCAAGTAGACCCCACACTTGATGGTGACTTTTGCTATGGGCTTGAAGTTGGCCTCTAGTGTTGTACACCACATCCCCATTGAGTTCCTGATGAAGGTTCTCAGGGTCCTGTTCTTCTTGTACAGGCATTCCAGGATTCATGTGTGCGGCATCGAGTCATAGGCCTTCTTGTAATCAATCCAGGCAGAGCACAGGTTGGTCAGTCTGGTCTTGCAGTCTCGGCTGATTGTTCTGTCTACCAGGAGCTGGTGTTTTGCACCTCTGGTATTCTTGCCAATCCCTTTCTGTGCCTCGCTCATGTATTGAGCCATGTGCCTGTTCATCTTAGCCGCTATGATGCCTGACAGGAGCTTCCATGTGGCACGTCGTACTGAGGCAGGTTATTGGTCGGTAGTTGGAGGGGACCGGTCCCTTCTGGGGGTCCTTGAGGATCCGGACTGTCCGGCCTTCAGTTAACCATAAAATGCTAGTTGATGAAACTCATCCAGAATGGCTAAGAGCGCAGCTGGCTTGGGGATAGAAGCTCCTCTTGATTCTCTGTCCTTGCCGGGATGGTGTGGTACCTTCTGCCGGATTGCAGAAGTTTGAACTGCTAGGATTTTCCCATATATATGCTTCTACCATATTGGTTTCTCTTCATCGGCTACCTGTCAAGTGTACAATCAAAATCAAAATCCATCCCTACATAAAAAGTCTTAAATAAAAAGGCCCCATCATATCTTATAGAAAGTAGCATATTATTTGAAGTAATGCACTAAGCTCTCAGACTGAAAACTTATTTGTGATTCCTAGAGTATTTAAAAGTAGCATGAGAGGCAGCGCCTTCAGCTTTCACTCTTCTGTGGAACCAGCTCCCATTTTGGATTTGGTGTATTATGCTCCATTATTACTGCTACTGCTAATTACTTAACTCTTCCCCTCTGCACTAAAGAATATGTTATTTTCACTTTTTTTCCCCTTTCCTCAACCAGTCTGAACCTGGTTAGGGAATTTTTCCTTCCTTCGCCGGTCATCATATGATTGTTGTGATTTTATTTTGTGTTTTTGTTTATTTATTTGTTTCATATTTATGGTCTGTAGTCTACAATATAAAGTGCCTTCAGGTGGTAGTCGCTGTGAATTGGTAGTATATAAATTAAATTGAATTAAATTATACGTAGACATGTTAAAAACAAACATATCTTATGCTTGAACTGAATAGAGTTTCTATAAGCTCACCAAAGACAGTAAGAAAACAACTGCTTCCTAGCTTGTTATCTACACATGCAATGTGCTCACTTCTATTTATCTCGACTATTAACAGCATTCGCCTGTGTGGTCACAACTTCCAGTTATAAATCGGTTCAGAGTTATCAATTCAGTCATTTTCACAGCTCTGAATGAATTTCTGCGAGGTCAGACATATCAAGCACTGAAAGCAAAGCTTTGTTTTGTCTCAGCAAGTACTTTCCTCTAAATCACAATTCCTGCCAGTGATGAGGTGGAAGTCTGCCAAACAATTTTCTGCTTGCCATTGTTGATAGGTGGATCCAGACTTCTCTCTAGGGCTGTTTTTTTTCTTTTTCTTTTTCTGCTATCCATGGCTGGAAATGTGACAGCCACCAGAACCTGAGCTCACCCTGAATCCTCACTGATTATTGCTACACTTAGAGCAAAAACAGGGTCCCTGTCTCTCAGCATTTTGGCACAAACAGCGAGCAAAATCAAATGCAATAAAAGCATGTCTGGATTTGGGCTTGTTAAGCAAGAGAAGAGCCTTTAATTGCTTGAGCTTTGTGCAGCTTCACAAAGAGAATACATTGCTAATCTGTAGCTCAAGGGTGAATGTTTGTGACTAAACAAGCAAAGATGCAAAGTATGGTGAAGGAAAAAGAAAGGTGTCTGACACACTGTGGCTGCTGGCAGAGTAGTTAATTTTATCATCATGACTTGAGTCTAAAAGGTTCACTCAGAATATTTCAATTACGCTGGTGAGGACTGAGCTTCTTGTGATTTGTGTTAAATCACAATGGGAAGCTTTTGAAAGGCTGTTACATTTTTGTTTATGTTATTCAGTTATGATAATATTGAAGCATTGTCAGGGAAACAGGGAAACATGGTAAAGTGCAACAAGCCTCACAGGGGAAAACCAGTGAGACTAATTTTAAAGAGAAAATGCAAAGGAACAAATTACTGCATCCACTGCTGTAATATTTGACTTTCTATATTTTGACAACTATCTGACTTTCCAACATAATTTACCATTTAGCACTGAAGGAGTGAACGAGCTCGAGAAAATGCTACTTTGTTTGTTTTTTTTAGCACCAGTCTGTCAAATGGGGTGAATAAAACATTGTCATCATATTTACTTTCAATCGAAATAGTGTTTCATCCAGAACATATGTTTGAGTGGCTGCAAGAAAAGACCCCCTCCCCCCACCAAAAGGAAAACCCTAAATTTATGTCACTATTGATGTGACTGTTAAGGAACTAAGGAACGTATAATTTATCATTTTCAGAGACACTGCCAGCATTACCTACAAGTAGCTGTACAAGTGGCTTTGTTTCCTTTGTAATTACTCGCAAGTGTTAAAATACAGAAAGTTCCATAAGTTGCGATTTATTTCTGCATTATTTTTAATGTCAAAGGTATATGCATCTCTTTTAACAGATATATGGCATACATGTCATGATGTCTTTGGATGGGGAGGAAACAATCCACAAAAAAACAAGTCAAACCTAACTGAACAGAACCTTACCACAACCATTAAAGGACAGGGTAACAAACTGATAAAGGAGGAAGGAAAATATAAGTGCAACTCAAGGGAAGTGATCATAGGTAGAAGTAAAACTAAACACAAGGCACAAGGAACAACTAGCTATCAGAATAAAGCAGGAAGTAAAATGTGATAACTACAAGAGAACAAAAAGGTGGGAGAACCTAATACATGGGCAATGACACAAGAGGATGGAACAAAATTTCTTATAAAGCTATGATGTGAGAACAAAACATAACACACTGAGGAAAATACATGAAAATATAGGCAAACTATAAGGAATAGAGCGCTGAGAAGTAACTACACTCAAGGGAAAACATGAAGCAAGTAATCAAACAACCTAAGAATCAACAGCGCATATTTAAATAAATAAAACTAAAAAGTCCATAAACACGGAGACACAGGCTCAATGACCCAGAGCCATGGCAATACACTGCAGCCAATGGTACGTGACTGGTCTATGACTTCACTTCTCCTCTTTTGGGGGGCATATCCTTGGGCAAAATACCAAACCCTGAGTTGCAGCCATCAGAGTGCAGGTGATAAAAGTGTTCAGATGTAGTCAATGGGACCGGTAGTGCTTTGACTGCTCAAATTGAAGAGAAAGATAGTGGTTTATTTACCATTTACCATTCTTTTAGCTCGTTGATAGTGGAAAACATGCTCAACAGATTAAAAACATTATTAACCAATTTGTACCGTTCAAAGTACAGCACACACACCTTCTTGACCCCTTCAAGTGTCTGAAGTGCTTGTCTATGTCCTGCTGCAACGTCCCAGTGCTTCATGTACTGCACTCACATTAAGTGCTCATCCAGTCCAACATGAGAAAGCTGAAATGAAAGAAATCCCATTAAAAGGCACAGGAGGAGTTCGTTTTGGGTCTTTCTTCTTTTTTAACCTTGTTTTAGTTCATTTGCAGCAAGACCTCTACTTTAAGCAGATTCAATTCAATTCAATTTTATTTATATAGGGCCAAATCACAAAAACAGTCACCTCAAGGTGCTTGTTCTGTTTCCTTTGTCTTTTAACAGCTAAATAAAGTCAAAATATTTATAAAAGGAGACCATTCAGGCTCACTTCTAATGGCATACAGGACCTTTATCTACAGTAGATGTGGATGTTTTTTTGTCAAAAATGTGTTTGATATACTGTAGTTCAGCTGAATGACTGATAAAGAGAGATTTAGAATAATCCAAAGATCAGGCACTGGAAGCACACAGCAGAGCTTTTCTTCCAGGGTGCGTGTGTCTCCTACTGTAAACCCTTTGAACTTTAATGAGAGGGATTTGTACTGGAATCATGGTTTATTCAAAGGTAAGCTTAGAATCAGTTGTGGCTCTTTGACAGCTCGGGGGGAAGACATCAAAGATTCCCTGAAGGTGTTTTTCTCGTTTTCACAATTGTCCTCTTGCTGCATCACATAGAACAGAAACCCGCTGCTGAAGAAAAGAAAAAGCTAACAGAAAGAAAAGAATAGCGCACTTCTACTTGTGGAATAGTTTTTTTTTGTTTCTTTTCTTTGCCTCCTTCCTGATTTCATAGTGTTTTGCATTTGTCACATCAACATGTTTGAGATCATCAAACAAATTAGGTGAAGATAACCCGAGTATACAAAATGGAGTTTTTTTTAATGATGATTTCATTGATTAAGGAAGACAAAGCCTGTGTGAATAAGTAATTAAATCATGAATTAACAGTGATTAGCCACATTTTTGGGAAAGCTGAGTTTAGTTTCACTAAACACACTTATGTCTGATTAGTACCAGACCTCTTGAATCAAAAATCACTTAATTAGAACCTGTCTGACAAATTGAAGCAGGCTAAAGGATCTGGAAAAGCAGCACATCATACCACAATCTAAAGAAACACCTGAGTCATTTCTGAGGCTTTGGGACTCCACTTAGACATGGTGCCACTGCTTGGTATTACTTTTATTCTTCAACAGAGATTGAAATCTCTTAGGAAAGCTTCTTCTCATTTCTTTAAGCAGTTTTCAAGAATAGTCCTCCAGGTTTCTTGAAGGACGTTCCCAATACTCTCAATACTCTTGTGGTGCAGGCTCTGTGAGTTGGTCTTTTTTCCTGTTTCCTTTCTTTAAGAATTGCTTTTTGAGTCACCCTTCCACTGAGACCATTTCTGATGAAGCTTTTTATTATGGCCATGACTATCAGATACTGTTCACTTGGCCTCCACTTGTCCAGTTTTCTTAATCTTTTAAGGACACACTACACAGCATATTTATATAAGCTAAATCTTCAGCTAATAGAACTTTGGGAATCACTTTATTGGTGTAAAAATACTATTTATGTCTGTCAAATGGTATTATCTCTGAAATCTTTTTATAGATTCAACTGAAGACGGATTAGAACCCAATGAGTCTAAACATGACTAGCTTATTGTAACACTGGTAGAAACCACAAAAGATTAGTTAGGTAGAGCATCGACCTAAATTCTACTCCCAAAGAAGTCAATTTTCTCTAGTTAATACTGTTTAGAGCATCAATGTGTATGACCCTGGATACTGTGGCTCCCCTGAAAAAAAGCCTCCCAGAATTAACTTCAATAATTACCTCCTCCTAACTATTAATGTATCCAGTAGATCCAATTTCTACAAGACTGCTCAGAAAAGTCTTACCATTAAGTAATACTTTGATTTTAATTGTGATCAGTGTGTCACTAATTAATTGCACCACAAGTACCATAGGTAGTAATATAACCTGACTTATCTAATTATTGTTCAGCAACATCTCTCTCCTCTGGAGAGAAATGGTTTATTTGATGAGTTTTAGTCCTGTTTCAGAAGCTCATTTGTAAATGATCTTCTTATGGCCTTTGACACACTTGTCTAGCTACACCTTAGTTCAGCTTTGATACTGTTGACCACTGACATTTTATTACAGAGATTAGGGTATGCCATAGTCATTAAAGCTATTGTGCAGCATTGGTTTGAGTCATATCTATATATTTATATGTTGAAGAGTTTCAGTCATGTTTCAGAACTCTTCACAGTACAGAAACAGTTAGTAGTGTAAAGGTGCAAAAATGTCTTAAAAACATAAAGACCTAGATGACTTAGTCTGGTTCTAAATTCATTCAAACTAATCTACTCAGCCCTAAACACATTAAAAATCTGATCTCTAACCAGATACTTACTCTGAATGCTGCTACCTTGGCCTCCGATAACACTGTGAGGAATTTTGGAGTCATTTTTGATCAGGATATGGCTTTCAATGCACATTTACACAAATATTTAAAACTGTTTTCTTGCAATTATACAGTATCTCTAAAATGAGAAACATCTTGTCTCAGGGTGATACTGAAAAAACAAGTTCATTCATTTATTAATTCTACGCTGGACTACTGTAATTCATTATGACTGAGCTGCCCTAAAATCTCTCTGAAAGCCCTTCCGGTGATCCAAATGCTGCATCAAGAGTATCAACAAGACATGAAAAGAGAATGTATTTCTCCCAAATTGGCTTCTGTCCATTGGCTTCCAGGTAATTTGAGAATTGCATTTAGACTCTTTCTTCTACAAGTTCGAATAATCAGGTCGAATCTTATCTTAAAGACCTCAAGGTAGCACTTTCTATTAAGGGTTGGTAATAAAGTGGTAATAGTAGAGTAATAAGGCAGAAACAAAAATGTAATAATGTTGTAAAAGTTATTATGACTCAAGTCCTTGGGGTAGTTTCTGTGTAATAAGGTGGAAACAGAGCTGACAAAATACACAACAATATAGTATATAAATAAAACCAAATTAAATTGAATTGGATGACCATTAAAAAGCAGCATTGGGCAAATCTGTCCTCACTACTACTACTACTACTAATAATAATGATAATAGTATAAAGGAGAAGTAATCTCTTAATCTGAAATGGGTCCTTCTAAATTAATTACCAGTCCACTAAATGCATAGAAAAATATTGATTTCAAGCTGGCATTTAGCCTTTACTATGATTATGTATTTTTAAAGATTTCAAATCCTTCTGTATCTGTAATATTCCAAACACAAGCATATTCATTACATTATAGACTTTGTAGCAGCAAGCTGCAGACGTTCAGTCGGTTGACTTAAGGTTTTTTTTATTTTCCTTTACTTTCCTTGTTACTTGTCAAGCTACTCAATTGTGTGCAAAGAGCTGTGCACATGTTTGACAAGTGAGTTGCTGGGAGGAAAGTGGCACAGCTACAATAAAGCCTGATTGTTTGAAGCAGATAGCTATTAGCTGGCAGAGAGTGGGAGTTATTATGGTGGAAATGAAGCATTGTTAAGGAAACATAAGACTTCCCTCAGTGGATGATAGCCTCCTGAAGTGGTCTCAGATTAGATCTCACAGGTGCACTTGGGAGGGCAGCACTAATCATTACATTGGGAGAATTATAGCGGCTCATCAAATCTCCTCAGGAACGAACATTAAGGCTTATTACGAGGATGATAGGGAGGGTAGAATCCACTAATGTGAACAATTTATGAGAACTCTTTGGCTTGTATGGTTTGGCTTTTTAAAAGAACTTTCCTATTCGCCATTTGAACCACTGCACTAATTCACTGCTTCTCAAAAATAAATGGTGAAAACAAGTCTGACCTAATAGCTTTAAAGAATGGTATGAATTTGGAGTGATATCTCTGTAAATGCTACTGTCTGCATCTAAAAGCATCGACAGGCCCTCTCTGCCTGGATTTCAGGATGCACTGCTTTGAAAAGAGACCAAATTTCAGATTAATTCTGCGATATGAAGTTAAGCTATCAAAATCACTGCAGCTTTGTGAAATAAAAACTATTTTAATTACACAGCATTTTGAAATTGTCTTCCAGAACATTTGAGCCATGCATAGTTTTTTTTTTGTCTTTTTCTGATTGTAAAGATCATACAATTGTAATCATTTGTATTGTTTAATAGTTTAAAGAAAGTGACTGGATTTTTAAAAGTTTTTTGGAGACATTTCACCCCTCATAGGAGAAGCTTCTTCAGTTCTTCTCTACATCACACATGTTGACCAAGGTGGTGAGCAAGAGGACAGCTAAATCATTAAAGCTTGTTTACTTGCTAATGGTAGCTGTGTTTCCATACAAAGCACAGTTGGCAACGGATCTCAGAACAGTAAAAGCTGAACCAGCTTGCCTAGCACGCTGGTGTCACGTGAATTTACTGTGAAAGACCAGTGGTTTCACAATGTGCATGCTGAATATCTCTGACATTTCCAGGGAGAGATTGCCAGGGAGATTCCTCTACCACGTCACCTACTAATGGGAAGGTTGGCGGTTCGACCCTCATCTGCTCCTGTCTTCATGCCAAATATCCTGGGCAGGGACCCTGAGCTGCTCTCTGATGCATCCATCGGAGCATGAATGCGTGTGATTATTAGATAGAAAACACTTAAATAGAAAGACCATAGAAAAAAGTGCTTGTGCGAATGTGTGAGTGAGGCAAGTTGTGTAAAGCACTTTGAGTGCTCAGGTAGAGTAGAAAGGCGTTATATATAAGAACCAGTGTATTTACATTTAGTTCCATCATGCTACTCAATTGTGTCACGTAGTCAGACTTGTTTCAGAGAAGCATGTAGTCCAGCAGAATATTCCAAGAAATTGAAGTTCACACTAAAAAAGTAAACTAAGATATGAATCATAACAAACTTAATATTGTACCTTTTACACCACCTTCAGCAGAAGTAGGACAAAACCTTGTTCCATCTTTGAATGGAATTAATAAAAGTTCCTACAAGGGTTAAATGCATCACATTTTTAGAATGTTAGTTTTGACTTTAACCCCCTGAGACTATTTTTGTTTTTCATTTTTTCTACATATTTTGGATCATTTGGACCCTGCAAAATAAGCATTATCATTGTTTCTTTTTATAAAGTTGATCTCACATGAGGACAACAATGGGTATATTTACCACATAACAAAATAAAGTCAGCTTTGTTTAAAAAAAATAAGGTTAGGGTTGTATGAAACACTTCATTAAGAAGAATTACCCGTAAGGTGCAAAAAATTTAGATTGTAATGTTCCTTTAAGAGGAAATAGGCAGTGAAAAATATAAGTGATTTAAATCATTTTAATCTTTTTTCAGTAAGTCTAAACTTTTAAATCAATGCCCCCAAACGTTCTTTTAGTGTCAAATTTTTAAGAAAGTGTTATTTTATGATGCTGTGGCTTTATTATTAGTAAAATATGTTTGTTTTTATTCTTTTGCTTAAAAGCTTTCTCTGACACCATTCTCAGTAACTTACCAAGTGTGATAATGGCTGTGGATGGAGAGGTTTAGAGCTAGAGCAACAAGCAGGAAAGTAAAGCTTAGAATTCCTGCATCTACGTGACCAATTGATGATTAAGTCTGTGATATGAACCACCATCCATCTGTGATTTTCTTTTATTCTCTGCAGCCTTTGCCTCTGAGGATAGTCTCTCTATCACTCCTGGGGGCATTCCTAACCTTTACCCTACCACCCAGGACACAGACAGGAGGCTCCCTGTGGTCACCACTGCCCCTCCAATCAACATCCTGAATCATCACCTGCTCTACAGGAACCCGCCCCAACATCGGGCCCAACCAGGCCCTTATGGTCAGGCAAACTACCTTGAAGACAGTGGAGGGTCAAGCTCGCAGCTCACCTTTTCTAGGTCACCATCCAGGACAAGACTGGAAAACAGTGATAAAAGGATTTCAGACGAGACTAAAAGCTCCAACATGCAAGCAACCCTTTCCATACATGCATTAGCAACCACTTCTCTCTCCAGTGCACTTCCTCCAGTTACCAGCAGGGTTTTCAAAGGTCCAAAACATTCTACTATTATGACCTCCAGTGATACTGCTGCAAGGGAAACGGTTGCAGGGGCACATAGTGATGAAGGAGAGACAACCACCACCACTATCACAACCACCACCATCATCACCACCATGCAGAGTCCAGGTAAGAATAGATTTTGTTACAGTTCTTTAAATATACATCATTGCATAACAATAATGGTTTTTATTATAAAGTGACAAATAATCAATGGGGAGGAAATGTATGTATGTGGAGGGATGGGAGATTAAGAGCGGGGACATTTGTGACATTTGTGTTGTGTCAGCTAAACTAATTTATGTGTAGCGGTAACATTTATATAGTTTTCTCCTGAGCACTTTAGATTACAAACCACATTTAAACATACTTTTATACAGGTCTTTATTCTATAAACTTTAAGCACTTTATGTGCTTAAAGTTTATGTACTTTAGAGACACCAGTTAACCTGAACTTGCATTACCTTGAACTGCAGGAAATCTAAAGGCAGGAAACCTAGAGGGAAAGAAAGGCTAGACAAATGAGAATATGCAAACTTTACACAGAAAGGCACCAGCTGGGAACCTTAGGAAGGAATCTGCTAGCTAAGGTGACAGGGCTAACCATTACACCCCTGTGCACCCTGTAGCTTTCAGTGAGTCTGCACTCCAAATCTTTAGAGCAGAGCCCCACATATTTCTAGTCCTTAAAGATAATTTTAAGTGCCAGAGTGAAAAAGAGATGAGCTGTGCTGTGCAATGGAAGTGCTCTCTTTCTCACTCTCCCTGTTGAATCGAGTTTAGACAGGACTCAGTAAAAAATTAGCTCACATTCAATTTTGATATTTCTTCTTTCTTTTAAAGCATTACCAGTCCTGTTAAATACGGCATAGTACGTATCTTATGTTTAGAAGCAGTAATCAGTGGTAACTATGTAGATATGTCAGGTTCTGCCATGTGACCGGCTTATTCAATCTGTAAACCTCTCATTTATATTTACTGCAAATATATCGGAACCACAGCAACTTATAGCAATCCCCTCCGCACACACACACACACACACACACACACACACACACACACACACACACACACACACCTTTTACCCTTTTTGTAAAGGTACCATTACACCATAAAAATGAATCATCTAAATATTTAAATTCATAATTCCCTAAAATGTGAACACCACGTGAGCCCTGTCTCTTTTGTCTCTTACTTTGGCTCTGTTATCTCTTTTGTTGACAACCATGATGACTTCAAGCCCTCAGCTAGTATCTTCTCTGTTTGCATTTCTCATGACTGGACTGCCATGGGACTAAAATAAATTACAACAGCATCACTGCATCACTAACCCTTAATGAAGAGGGCCAAACAAGGACCACAGCAGAACAACCCAGAGACTGTCTGTTATGAGGAGAGGGGATTGGGAAAATAAATATTAGGGTGTTAATTTCTTCTCGACTTTTCAGGTCAGGAAGAGCAATGTGGGAGTAGCTTGATTAATCAGCTCATCTGTGTGCAAGGTAATAACAGAGCAAAGCACTGACAGACAAACCCTGCTCCCAGACTGACATTCAGGCACAAAATTGTAATTCAGCAATAATGCTGGAGTGGACACTCCCTGAAGGGAAGTATCAAGGGGACACAGAGAGGATGTGCTTCTTCATAAAGAAGCACTTCTGCAAAAGTTTACTTTTTAGTTTAGAGATGGATGAAGGCGGTGGAGCAGAAAGCTCCCAAAGGCCACTAAGAAATGATCTGTCCTCAGCTGTCCATCACGGAGCTCAGCTGCTTCGAACGGCAGCCACAAGGACAGAGTCTTACAGTGAGGACAAGAAAAGGTCTATAAAGTGCCCTCTATGTGCCAGATATTCTGCATAGTTACATAATCTGACATTTTCTAAACAGCACAAATGACTGTTTAAACCTTTTGTTAAATTGTGAGGTACTAAAACAGAGCTTTTCTCTATCTACTGGGTAAGATTTATATGATCAGAGATTAGGACCTTTTAATGCAACACCACCTGAGGACATGAAGATCATGGGGATCCGATACGGATTTTTGGCCTTGCCTCCAGATTTTCTAAAACTTTTGATGATGTCATGTAATGTGGATGATAAGTTGAGGAACATTATTCTGAAAGTTGTTCCATAATTTATATTTGTAGTTTTTTTGCAGATAGTGAATCACTGCCTGGTTTACATCTAAAAAATTCTGCCTCTCTGAAATGTAGTTTTTATATGGGTATCTGGCCCCTTATTACAAGCCACGTACCCCCCTGCACATTCATTGCAAGTGGCAGTAAGTTGGACTCATTTCTGGTGGTTTCTGGACTGTTTATGGACAGAATTTGTAGCTGTAGCAAACCAGCAGAAGGTTTCTGCCTTGGTCACCCCAAAAAAGCAAATTAGTACATGGATAAAGTAAGAGATTTAAATGGTTTAGATTGTAATGTTACTATTAATGTCTGTTGTCATCATGCTTTTGTATGGGTTCTCTGCCCTGGTCTGTTGTTTTCTGTCAGATAGCTTGAGGCAACATTTAAAGCAAAGTCAGATGACCTGGTCAGATTTGATTTATTTACGTTTTTCATAAGACCGTGGTCCTCCTGGTCCTCCTGTTGAGGTGTTGATCTGTAGGACCACATAAAACCCCTATACAGGAAGTTGATTTTGGCTCTGATTAAAAACAGGCATGAGCCTTTCATGAAAAATCACTGCATGGACTCAGGAACACTAAGAAATGATCATCTATGAACACAGTTCGCCATGCAATCCAAAAGTGCAGTTACAGCTCTCTCATGGAAAGAACAAACTAAATGGGAACCTGATATAGAAGCACTGCTATCTTCTCAGTTAAGCTCAGTTAAAACTGATAAGGGCAAACTGAGCAAATTGAAACCTTTTCTGTGATTAGAAAAATTGATTAACAATATCAGTGTTATTTGCTTTATACACATAATGAGTTTAGATCAGTAGTGTCTGTAGTTGGCTGGTTGGTTGATTGATTGATCGACAGGATAAAATAATTATTTACTCCACTGTACAGTTTTTAGAGCAACATCAGCTCCCATCCATCTTTTTCAAAAATGGCCTTAAATATTTTACTATGAAATCTGTATTTCTCTGTATTATTGTAGAGTCTTTACCTTACAATATGAAGACAAGTGTTGTTGTGATTTGCTGTTATATAAATAAAAAATTTAATATAAAAAATAAAATTGAGTTGAATACATATGCAATTGTGATTATTTCTTTCTTCCTAGTTTATTTATTTGAATTCCTTTGACCATGGAGAAATTCCTTTATAGTGGTGTGAATGGCATGGCCAGCGACTGAGGATTGTTAAATCATGAAACCAACTAATTATTAAGAGGCAATTTTGCCCCTCTAGCTTCCCCAAGGCATGCATATCCTCCCAGGAATTTGCACACTTGAAACATTTTAGAGATTAGGTTTGTTACCTGGCTTGGGAACACCTTAGAGTTCCCCCATAAGACCTGGTCGATCTGAATGTGGTGAGGAGGGTTCAGGCATCTCTGCTTAGACTGCTGCCCTCTGCTATCTTTACTTGGATAAGTGGCAGAAGACAGATAGATGGATACTCTAAGCACTCAAAGCACTGTTTACTACAAACCAATTTACATACATTCAGTCCAAGCATTTTTTAAATTATCATTCACCTGCATTCAGGGTAAGTCCCAAGTTAGCCTTATACAAATAATACATCCAGATACAGATTGAATATTAACCTATGTTGATATCTGTGTCAGACTGACTGTTACAATAGAATTGTAGTTAATAGTTAATGCTGTGGTCTCAAGATACATTGAACATAATGGTCTTTTAATCAGGGTTATTGGTCATTATTACTATAACAAAAACATAACAAGGGGAGCATCCACATTAGGAGCAACTTTTGTTTGGGATGGAGTTTTAAATCTAATTTGAGTGGAGTAGTAGGGTCTGTGTACCAGCTTCCACACTGTTTCTATCAGTGTTATTGTAATGCTGCTATGGTTGTTCCTGCAGCTCCCTGCCAGCTGAACCTGACTGGTCCAGAAGGCTACATCGAGGCTCCACCACACACCAGTTCTTCTTTTTACTCTACGACTGACTGCAACTATATCATCACTGTCTATACGGGCTATGGAGTGGAGGTCCAGGTAAGAAACAGTTCAACACCCACCCACCATATGAGGTAGCTTACTGGATAAGCCGGATGTCAAATACTTTTGCTCAACGTACCTACTACTACAATAACTTACTTTAATGGAAAATTACATACCAAGTGATCTTAGGTATTGCAGTTGTAAGTAAAGCCTTCATATACTTCTAAAGCTTCCTGTTTGTCTTAACACACTGTACTGTGCTGGCAGCCTTATATTAGACACTAGCAGCTCTGCATACAAGATTCAGGTTTTGGTCAGTGTTGCTGGATTTTTAAGAGTTGTTCAAGTGTGTTTTACAAAACATACAATTATATCAAATATAATCATATTTTGGGAGCATTTATGGCACACAGACAGAAAGGGAAAGAAACACGAAGACGAAACTGACTTCACACACACAAAAAAGAGCATGGAACGCAGAGGAGACATGATAATAGAAACCTAAAGACTAAGTAACAAAACTAAGATATGAGAATACAAATATTATAACTCTAAAAATAAATAAACCCCAAATAAAATCTTAACCATGAATAAACCAGCGTCAAAGTCCAAACACATGAATGCTGGGTCAGGCCCGCTTTGGCTCTAACAACCAGATTATTAGTTGCTTGAGGTCCCTGTATAATTCTCCTACCGCCAGGATAAAAGTTAATGGGGACCTCTCAGACTTAGTTCCTCTTAAAAGAGGACGTAGACAGGGCTGCACTCTTAGAACTGCCCTATTTGCACTGTTTATTGAACCATTGGCACAGGTCATTCCAGAAAGCAATGAAGTTACAGGGGTTACCATAAACAGCAAAGAGTACAAGGTTTGTTTATACGCAGATGATGTTTTGGTGACTCTTACAAAACCCGATATTATCCATGTCTAGAAAATCATTATAAGGCTGCACAGCTCAGAGTCCTAATTACATGGTGAGACTCGACATGCAATGCCAAATGGAAAGAAATAGACCAGGCAGAAGTTCATGTCCCTCTTTTGGTATTCTTGGGGATAAATCATTGTTACACTAATTTTTAAACAAGGTATCCTACTGCATAAAAGTACCACTGAGTATTTGGTTTAAGGAACTTAAAGAGAAAATGTTTGAAAGAGACGTGAGAATACCACGTTGGCCAGCATATGATACAGCATTCACCCCTGCTCTAATATATGTAAAACTATAGCCACTACTTCTAGCTTTAAACTGTGGAGAGAATTTACTTGGAAAAATACTATGAGGTTTTTTCATCACACCTAAGATTAAAGAACACCAAAGCAAAAATGTAGACCAAGGGAAATGCTGGAGGAGATGTGGATATACTTCGGCAGGCCACTTCCATATCTTTTGGGAATGCTCTAAAATCTCCCCCAACTGGTCAGCCATGATTGAACACACTAAGCAGATTATTGGGTTACAGCTTGAAGGGAGTTTTAGTGTTTTTTATTCAGGTAACATACCAAACAGCTTGAAGAAAAAACAGGATAGATACTTGCTACAGATACTACTGGCGGCCAGCAAGAAAGCAATAACAAGCAAACGGATGAATGAGGAACCACCAACTGTTTCAGACTGGACAGAAATAACACATGAAATTCTATGGAACGACTAACCTTCTCTCTGAGATTATCTTCAGAAAAATATGAACAATACTGGAAGAAATGGAAATGTTTTCACAGAGAAAAGACTCTAGGCCCGTGTCGAAATTCCCTATAACAGTTGTACTAATAAGAAATATTCATTTTTTTTTTGTATACAACTTGGATTTGTAACCATATATATACTAATTTTCTCCCCAGATGGTATAATCCCCCCCCCCCCCCCCCTTTTTTTTTTTTTTTTTTTTTTTTTTTTTTTTTTTTTTTTTTTATTTATAAATAAAAAAAAAAATATA
>VUQR01019702.1:0-13442 GCA_015108515.1 Hemichromis elongatus
TTCCGGGTAACCCCCCCCCCCCCCCCATTTCATCCTCTGTCTGAAACATGTAGATTTAGCCCCTCCCACTTTAAGAAAGCGTTTTTTCTAATTGGGTGCCCACAATGACACATCCAGATTCAAGATTAGAAAAAAGTGTGGTAAAATTGTGTTTGATTCACAGACATTACTGTACATAAACTGACCTCATAATTACAAACGTTGGTCTAATAAAGCCAGTGCTCAACCAACAGCCTACTAAAATACTGCACAAACAAGAGAAATCACTTAAATGCTACATTACTGACTGATGCTACATTAGTGATAAGTACAAGTTAAGGATGGAATAATAATGAAACAGGGACACTTACCACTGAAGTACCATATCTGCCATCATAATGCTTCATTTTATTTAGTCGCTATAGCTAAACTGCCAAAATCATAGGCCATGGCTGATCCTCAGTGGATGAGAGGGTGGAGTGGTAAGCTATCAGCTAACTAATCTAATGTCGTTTATATTAACAGTCCATTCACTTTTACAGCTTAACTTTTAAGTGCACTTAAAATAAACATTATATAATATAAAATTAATAAAACATATTTAAACCCAGATCATGCTGATGTATGTTAATCTAAAACTTAACACCAGGTTTTATAGGCTTTTATAGGTTATGATATTGTGGGTTTGATTATAGATTGGAAAGTAGATGACATAGCAACGATCCAAACTAGACAGAGGGTGCTAAAAATACTAGCATGCAAAGTACAGAGTGAATAAATCTATTACAGAGTACAAAACAACAGTGTTTCCTTGTGAAATCCAGTGAAGCAGAAGTAGAGAGTCAAATAAAGAGGAAATTGGTTGGTAAATTTCCACTGCAGCACAGACCACACGTTGCCTTATATAAAATGGAGGCTACATATCAGATATGACTAATCAGAGGATTTCACAACCTGTCAGAGGCAAAAATGCTGCTTTCAGGTCATGTAGGAAATATCATTCACATATCCACGTGTTTCTAACTGCAGATGACAGTTAAAGTTGACCTGTAAGGTTTTTTATGCTTATTTCCAGTCATTCAGATCTCTTATGACTGGATATTCATAATAAGCAAAGCAAGGCAACAAGAAATTCCTTCAGTCTGCTCTAAATAATAATTTTACAGGTTTTCTTCTGTTAATGGATCTTTATGACATTAATTTCTTTCTGGACTGAAATCTGAACCCAGAGCTGAAGCGTCTTGAATCCGACCAGCAGGGGGCGACTGCCCTGGTATAAAAACATGTCTGATTGTGTGGACGTCTATGAGAAAATGAACCTCCGGATGACTGGATCTCTGACCTCAGTAAACACTCTGGAGTATTTTTGAACCATTTTGCACCTATAAATACACGCCCGGACAAACATTAATGAAACTAACTGCTGGAATTAACAAACAGCAACACTTCAGAACTTCCCAGACATCCGGCCAATAGAGGTCACTGGTTCCTTCCATCCGTTCCTGTCTTTATATCAAATAAAGTTGACTCCTAAAGCTGAAGCTTTCTTTTACTTTCTAACTTTTGCTGATGTCAGAAAATTCTCAGGTGACATGTTTTATTACATAATTCATGTTTACATGAAGATGAGATGTTTTGCAGACAGTCTGCTGTAATGTGGAGCCAGCATCGCTGCAGGGGTTAGAAAATCACACAGGTCACAGAGCCAGTGACGGGGTTTCGCCCGCCCGTCAGCGCTGAGGCTGGATTCATTTCTCTGCTTATGTTGATGGAACATCTTTGGACTGTTGTCTTATCTTTGGACTTTGGCAAACTGCAGACTTTTTATTGTTATGATTATTGAGGTTTTTCTGTCCAAAACAACTACATTTGTGTTTGTCCCTGTTGTACTCTAGGATCGAGACATGTCTTTGCATGTCTGATTATTCCTGCAACAGACCTGCTTTATCTGATCTAGAGTCCGAAAACAATCCTTATTCGTGCTGTACTGACAGCCCGCAGACCTTCAGTTTATCAAAAACCAGTGTAGCTGCTGTCCCTTTAAAACCTGCCTCTCTTTTACTATTTGGCCATTTTCTGGAAGCCTGCTGAGGGGCAACACCCAGTGCTTTAAAAGCTGTGTCCACACTGGAAGGCTTCTGGTGCCTCTCCGGTTATTAAACGCTCCAGCTTTATGTATCAATCGCTGCTATCCTGCAGCTCGTTTTGGTTGTCAATCACAAATTCATCCTGCTCACTTTTTTCGCCCACAGTCTCTTGAAAGTCATCAAATGTCACTCAGCTCCTTCGATTTGCAGTCGTCACGATGCTGCGAATCGTTTCCATCGTGGACGCAGTTTACGCTCGTACCTGAGGAAGATTGTTGTTTGTGTTTATTGTGTAATGTTGCTCTAACATAATAAAAATGACCGCAGGATGTTGTGGCCCAGGGTCAGAGCAGGCGGAAAATATTAATGTGCTAATTATTTAGAAATCAAATCTGTCAAAGAATAAAGCAACATTTAAATATTTCCTCCTGAAATGCAGTGAAGCAGAAGTGTGATGCAGCATAAAGAGGAAATGATCTATGTAGTAACTCATAAATGGACATCAGTGCAAAGAAACGCTGCTTTAGGGAGGAATCAAAAGCAGACATGCAGAAATAAAACCAGAGGTTTGGGACTGACAGGGTCACATATACAGTTACACAGCATGCTGATGACAGGCCAGACTCTATATATAACATCTGAATGTATATGTCAAAGTATTTACGGCTGCTTGACACGCAGAGCGGGCCAGCATGTGATCATGAGAGAGACAGAGGAGCCGAGGAGGCTCCATATTTACAGAACTGTCCTTCATTAAGACGTTACATTACTTCCTTTATTTAAATGACAAAACTTTGTTCATTTTTAGTTCTGCTTAAGGCCTTTTACTCAGAAACATTTCCTCAGTGTCAAGAGAATCAACTGTTTAATGTCTTTGTTTTTAAAGATGAGCTTCAAAAAAGAAAAGACGGAGGCTCAAAGAAGTGAAACAGCTGAGAAAAGAGAAAGTTCATGTGGCTGCTGTGAGCATGAAATCATAGTGATGTGAATAATAAGGAGATAAGTCTTCACGGGTTAACCAAAACCAACGTCTGTGAAACTCAGAGGGATCCACGAGGGGTTTTACCCACACGGGGAAGACTGACTGTCACAGTCTGAACACTGAAACTGAAACCTGACCGAAGCTCAGTGTCACCATCGAGCTTAACCACTGGAAAGACTCAGGCATGTCATTCAAGGAGGGGCGGCGTGCCGGGGACCGGCACAGGTTATCGAGGCTCCACCCTTATTTATTAATCTCAAAGTTTAACTTTTCAAATGAGAAACATAACAAGAACAAAAAGCATTCAAAGCATTAACAGTTTGG
Source organism: Hemichromis elongatus (assembly GCA_015108515.1). Lineage (NCBI taxonomy): Eukaryota > Metazoa > Chordata > Actinopteri > Cichliformes > Cichlidae > Hemichromis > Hemichromis elongatus. The sequence goes on from VUQR01019702.1 coordinate 3,373, forward strand.
TTTCACCACAGGCGCTGAGAAACGATCTCAGTGGCTCATGTTGTCTCAAGTCTCATAAAGCTTATTTCACACAGTTTTAAATGACTGGACCTCATGCTCACTTTTACTGCTAGAGAAGCTATGCATGATGAGTCCAAAATAATCCTTCTTTATCTCACATCAAGCCTGAAACAAGCTGTTTTAGCCCCTCCCTCTAAATCAAATTTAAACCAGAGGTGGGTGGAGCTTCTGTCTTTGAGATGACCATGTTAGGGATATCTCTTTTTTTATGACATCATTCAGATCCAAGAGTAGAAAAAGCTGCGATGAACTGAGAGTGTTTGGGCTCACAGTGATCACAGCTCACACTCTGAGCTCATTAATGTGAACGTGAAGCGAGGGCTGTGTGACAGGAAATGAGGAAAACAGAAAAGGTCCACTTTAAACGTTTTAGCTCTTCTGTGCTGAAGCCTGTGCTCATGCAAAGACAGACAAAAACACCACGTAACCAGGAGAAGTATCTGCAGACGCTACATTAGTGACCACAAAGTAACTGGTATTCCAGAAGTGTAAGAACGGAGTATCAACAGAGTGAAAGAGCAAAACCTCCCAGAGCCAATTACAGCTGAAGTAACGTGTCTGCCATGAGAATACTTCATCTCCTAAATCCTCCATAACGTCCAAATCATAGACTGTGCATAAAAGATTGACACAGCCACCCTGAACTCACCCATTTGTTTCTGCACTCTGTATTTAAAGTATTATTTTTAACCTATTAAGCTGCATAAACATAATAAAAATGTAATCATCAAAGTTGGAAACACAATGATCGAGCACATCAGGTACTGAAACACAGCAGAAATGATTACCTGTCACAAGGGGAAGGATTATTTAAGGTTCCGTTTTATGTTCAGAAGCAAAGTTTCTTATGCAAAAGTCACACAACTAAAAAAACTAAACTAAACTGAAGGCTTTATAAACCAGCAGTGTGTGTGTGTCAGATCTGAAACTATTGAACTGTCAAGATTTGTTAATCTTCTGATTATTTAATAAATGTAGTTGTTTTGGATAGAAAAACCTCAATAATCATAACAATAAAAAGTCTGCAGTTTGCCAAAGTCCAAAGATAAGACAGCAGTCCAAAGATGTTCCATCAACATAAGCAGAGAAATGAATCCAGCCTCAGCGCTGACGGGCGGGCGAAACCCCGTCACTGGCTCTGTGACCTCCACGTGAACGCTGCAGCGATGCTGGCTCCACATTACAGCAGACTGTCTCCAGTGTTTACACTGGGATGGACACAGCCGTCAGCTGACTGGGGGTTTACTGGGAGTCTGAGTCACCACCAGCAGGTGAATCACTGTGCATGTGACCAGCCTGTTCAAACACCAACACAAACCTGTGCAGGCTGTTAACATGGCTTCAGTCAGTGACTCAGACCAGTGTAGATGGAGAACAGGGTGTGATCAAAGTGCTGAGAACGAGCTACAAAGGCCGTCAGCAGTTATTTGGTTTGATCCATATAAAGTCAATCAGATTTTTAGGACTTGATCCAATTTAAACGTGTACAGATGTTATGAAGGCGGAAATTACCTTTAGAGAACAGTTTTTGTATCAGGCTTTTACACGATGATTTTCAAATGGGACTCTATGGCACTGAGTCACTGCTGGAGCCCCTGCTGGACGTTAGAGGAACCGCAGCTTGGTTAAACTGAGGCGCTGAAGCTTCGATACAGCGATCTGGTTTCAGCTGTACGTTTGAGTTTGACAGGTGTAAGAATAAAAAAATGACTCACATGTCCTTTGTTCTAAGTTCATAAATGAGCCATATGAGTCTATTTTACACACAATGTTAGAACACCAGCGATCAGTGCCTAACATCATAGAAACCAGAATGTCCCTCCAACTGTCTCTGTGATCAGACACTCCAAGCAACGTGTGATTTAATCACAGAGTAAACCAGAGCTAACTGGTGGATTGGTGTGAGTGTTGACCCAGTTGCTGCAGGCTGCTAGCTGCTGACATACAGAGTTATCTTTAGTCAATGATGATGAGGAGGATGATGGCAGCTGCTCTGATTAGCAGCGGTTGCCTATGAACGGTGTGGACTGTTTACAGAGTGTTTGAGGACACAGAGAAAACTGAGCGCTTCCTGAAGAGCCCGAGAGACATCGCTGAGGTCCTGAATCAGGCAGGACAGTCGCATCCACTCAGGGCCACAGTATCAGTCCAGGTACAGCTTTTAAACACACCCCAGCACCTACTTACAGGAGGTAACTTTGAATCCTTTGACACTGATGAGGTGCTCATACTCTGTGTCAAAAACCTGACATGACTCCGGCTGAACCCCAGGATTGAACCGCTGATGTCAGCTATACAGCACAGATACTGGTCTGGTTCTTTGAATTTTACTCCCAAGGAGCCTGAATAAAGTTAAAGTGCTCCTGAGCCAAAGGTCTCCAGATTTCTAAATATCTTTCAAAATTCTTCTTTGGACGTCAGTTGTTTGTTCACTCATTTTTTGGTCCAGATCTTGTCCTGACTGTTATCAGAGGGGTTTTATTTGTTTATTGATCTCCTGAACTTTGACCTATGAATCATTTAAGCATAAAAAGACAGACCTCAAGTAACCCGTGTTGAGTCAACAAACTTTAAATGGCGTCTTTAGGCTCTTTGTTAGCAGCAGCCTCTCGCACAAACATCATTTGTTTCCATTTCTTTATCAAATTTGTGATAAATGTCAAAGATAACAGAGTTTGAGATGTGACCATGATGATTCCCAAAGAGCTGTTAACAAACTTGTTATATCTCAACATGCTGTGCAGCGTGTCCTTAAAGAATTAAGAAAACTGGACATAAGAAGAAAAAAATGTGAGGCCTAAAAACTCCCTACAGATAAACAATGTCTGAAAATCATGTGAGGAAAACCCATCAAAGACCTGACACAGGACCTGAGAGATGATCTGGACCTTCATCTGCTGTTCACTGAAGCCTCATCAGAAATGTTTCAGTGAAGGGACGCTGTCAGGAAGCCGTTAAAGTAGTGAAACAGGAGGAAAGGCTGAAGATCAGAGGAACAGGGCTGATGGAGAGGTGGATCCACATCATGGTCAGTGTGTATGAGGAGGTCAAGAGGAGGTTAACAGACCGTGAAGCACGGTGGAGGCTCCGTCATGGTTTCAGCTGCAGGTTAGTCAGTGGTTGTGGAGATCTTTGATAAACTGATGAATTACAGGAACATCTGGAAACATCTGACTGACAGCAGCTTCCTGTTTCAGCACAACAATGATCCAAACACACTGGCAGTGCAGTGAAAGCCCTCCTGGATATAGTAACACACAGTGGGACACCATCAGCCCCAGAGTGACCGAAGCATGACTGAAGCAGTGTGGGCTCATCCTGACGGAGATCAGAACAACGAAGAAGCCTGGAGAACTCCTCCTGAGGATCCCACAGAGCTGCTCACACTGAGTCATGGAGGAGGAGGATGCTGGTTTCTTCCTGTGTGGCTCTAATAGAGTCAGAGCTCCTGCTCGGCCCCTGCAGCGTAAAAACAGTTTCTCGAACTCACCGCCCCGTGGAAATGCTGTGCAGCAGGCAGAATGTGGATTTATGAGACAAGAGCCTGAAACACAGCTTTGCTAGAAAGTGACTTAGTAAATAAAATAATAATGCAGGAGGAGAACAGACTGAATACTAGGACTGTGGACAAACACCAGGGAAACCAAATCAAACTGCAGGAAATCAAAAATCCAGCAATCACTACAACCCAGACTTTAGAGTTCCAGGATCCAGACCAGGACCTGGGACCAGGTCATCTGCAGGTCTATGGTGCTTCTTCCCTCTGGTCGTTACAACACATCACGGCATCAGCATCATGGAACTAAAGTTCCTCTGGAAGACTTTAGTTTATCCTTCGTCACACCTGCGACGGGTCCACAGACTCAGTCTACAAACTTCCACCACAGCCAGTAAGAATTATCTTCAGTTACGAGAAGAACAGAAAGAGTCTGCAGCCGACGGTGTGAAACCCTCACAGTCCTGATCCAACGTCACAGTCAGCCCGAATCACACCAGGAGATGGAAGACATCAAGACAAAGTCCACATGGTTCAAACTGTGACATTATGGCAGGAGAGGAAGAAGAAATCTCTGTCAGCGCTGAGCTGCAGACGGAGGTTCGAGGATGATCTGAAATCTTCCTGCTCTGGTCTCATAACTAGGAAGAGGAAGGAGGAAAAGCGTCATTTTTCCTTTTATTTGAACCAGATCAACCTGACACATCCTTAAATTTCACATTTCTGAACAGAAGAATCAGAAATGTTACTGAAAACGAAACCACGCCGTCTGTGCCTCCCTTCAGCGGCAGACACCCCCTAGGGGTCTCCCAAGAAAACTGGTCCTGAGTAAATGTGACTCTAATGACTCGTGTGGTGACAATGCAGGAAATAAAGGAGTGTGGTACCGCACCCACGGTGGGGAAATCTCAGCTCAGCAGGTCCATCGGTCTCAGCTTTTGGATTAGGTGGCAATCAGAGGCTTCTGCAGTCTGACGCTTGGTCAGCAAAACTCTCTGTAGGGACACGAAGTTTCTACCAGAAGTAAAAGAAAAACGTATTTTAGTCAAATTGTGCCCAGAGCGGTGAGGCCCAGGATTAAACTGATGATGTCAGGAGGTTACTACCCAGTGCAAACACGAGGAACGATCACATGACCTGTGAGTTGTGTGAACCGCCTGGGAGAAGGCGCTAGAAAGTCAAAGAAGCTGTGTCATGCTGGAACAGCATTTCACACACGCACGCGCGCGCGCGCACACACACACACAGATCGATGCTGCGACGCGAGCCAGGCTGCCGTGACTCAGCAGTGAGTCTCTGGATCTTTTCCTCTTCTCTCTGCTCCTCAGCCTCACCTTCATCTTCCCATCATTTGATTTGTGGTCTGCACATTGGAGGCCTCGGTGTCGGCACCCAGACTGCACAGGAGCCTCACACAGACTCAGATACCTGCTAATCAGAGCTCAGTATCATCGCCCAGACTGGAGCTCCGCCTTCCTGGACAGTCTTTTAGTACAGTAACCTCACAGCTGCCACACTATTGGTCAGATGATGTCATGAAAGATGCTCCAAAGGCTCCAACAGCACAGCTGTTAGCAGACAGCAGCGACAGGCCATGGTTCCACTGACATAAACACGAAAGATTTTTTTTTCTACAGGCGTTTCAATTATTGCATAAAACCATCTGAAAGCAAAAGATTACTACAGTTACAGATGTGTTGGTGTGGCTCCTTTGGTAACAAACAGCTTCTGTGGGCCACGTTTGAGCGTCTGTGGCTCCCAAAGTGCGGACTGGGTCCCCTCAGTAGGCTGTGAAGGTACTGCAGGCAGGCCTCAAGAAGCCACCTGACATCATGTGCTCCACCTGCTCCTCTCCCAGTATCCTCCTCCGTCACTCTTGCATGTCCTCCTCTGAGTTCTTCTGCCTGGCAGCTCCATCTTCATCCTCCACCCTCCCTCTTCTGCACGCACTGAAACCACCTCTGAGCCTTCCCTCTGCTCACCCCCAGTGAACTTCACCACCTCAAAGCCATCATGGCAGCACTCGCCGCCATCTTTAATCCTTCCCTTTAACTCTTGCTGTTCTCCTTCTGTCACCTTCGTCTCCACCCAATCCACCCTGCCTAAACTCTATTTCACCTCTCTTTGGATGACCCCATCATCCACCTTCATGACCTCTGCTGCTGGCATCCTCTCTCTTACACCTGCCTCTAATTAATAAGAAAACAAACAGAGCTGGAAACGTTGGAGCCTTTTAACTGCAAATGTAGGAGAAATGACAGAAACCACAGAGTGATGCAGTCGAGGACTGAGCTGGAAGTCTGTTGAGTTCGGTCTCATAGTCAGCTGAAGTTTCAGAGAAAACTGAGTGTTTTCATCACCACGAATCACAGCTGAATTTATGCCAATCGAGATTAAATCCCTGTGACTGCTCAGTCACGCCCAGGTGTGCAGGTGTACCTGCGTGTGGCGCTGTGGCTTAGCTGGTTAAAGCGCCTGTCTAGTAAACAGGAGATCCTGGGTTCAAATCCCAGCAGTGCCTTACAGCTGAGTCTTTATGCATGTTTCTTTGATTAGAATAAACACTCTCTTTGACAGTTTAGTAGAACAGGCCACAATGAGTGAGTGAACAGAGAGGATGCTGGGTAAACAGTGGCTGGCTGTGTTTATAGAGTGGTGGGAGCGTGTTTGTTTTGTGTGAGGCTTCATTCACTGCGACTGGACACAAAGGCTCCTCTGTCTCTGACCTCGTGTGTGTGTGTTGGTATAGATGCACTTTTGAGGACCTGTGACAATGCTGAGCCTTATGAGGTCCTCACCTGCAGAGATCAGGTTAGCGTTTGTCACATCTTTTCCCGGTGTAAGAAAGGGACCGACTGACTAACTGTTAACAGTGAGAACGGTGATGGGCTCTCACTGCTGCTTTCTCTTATGCGTCAGTTTAAACTCACTTAGAAAAAGTGCAGCACGAAGGCACCGCTGGGATCCAAACCCAGAGTCTCCAGTTTACTGGACAAATGCTTTAACCAACTAAGCCACAACACCTTGCATGACTGGCTGCACACATATACAAGAAGGCCTGGCCTTTAACGCCACAGCCGTATAAAATGTTTGACTTCATCAGTTTCAGGCGAGTTTGCCTCCTGGTGTGGAACAAAGTAAAGGTGAGCAGCCCAACGATCACCTTCCGCCTCACCGTCACGGTCCAGAAAAACTACATCAGAGTTTTGTTAAACCACCATCTATCCAACATCTCCAATTAGCCTGGCGCCTCTCAGCCACTTCAACCAAAATGATAAGTGTAAAAGCTGGTAATGTTGGCTATTACCATTAATATTGGTGCAAACTGATTAGTTAATAAAGCTCAGTGTCAGGTTAGAGAGGATATATTTATCATCTTCACATAAGGAGGAGGCTCATATTAGTACAGCAGATGTTTATAATAATAATAATAATGATAATAATAATAATAATGATAATAATAATAATAATAATAATAATACGCCTGTTGTTTAAAACATGCTTACAGTTTACATTTTGACAGTTTTGCTGAGAGCGGCTGCTGTGAATGAAGCGTGCGACACTCGACTCCTTTTATTAAGGATGTCTCCTCTACAAGGGGGGTAATAAACACTCTGATCTTTGTGTCTGTGTGGGAGGTTGTGAGGCATCCACGATTTAAACTGGGGTAAAAGCAGCAATCAAACCAGTGGCACGTTCTCTACACAGTCAGCTGACCCGTCACAGCAGGTCATCAGTAAGCATTCACATCGGCCTCTTTGAAACAACGCATGGATATGTTGAACATGATGTTCAAGCAACAGCAGCTTTCCTTAGGAGGGAAAGCCTTCTGACCAATAAGACGCTGACATCATGACTGTGATTCTGGACGTATTAACAATGACACCATCACTGCGCTGTAACCGTTTACACTGAGCACGAGTGATCGTCTCACTGTGCAGGTCACAGAAAACCAGCGTCTACACAAACAGCACTTGAAGAGAGAAGCAGCCTGCAGAGCCACGTTTTCAGTTAACGACAGCTTTCAGCCTTTATGCACAGCTGGAACTTGAACCCTGAATCTCTGTGTCTGCACAACAGCTGCAAGGCACTGCTGGGATTTGAACTCTGTTTACCAGACGGCACTCTAAGCAGCTAAGCCACAGAATCACAGTCTGTAAACACAGACGCTTTAACCAGTGAAATCACACCACCTCAGCTGTCAAATAAAGGTTAGATTCAGTCACTGCACCATCTTGTGGTAGAAATTAGTATTGCACCAAAGAACAGCCAGGCGCTGCTTCAACTTCAGTTGGGGTTCAGTCATCAGTACTCAGGATGTATCAGCCTATGAGTGCTGTCTCAGGTTGTTGTGCACCTGCTGATGTTTGTAACTCAGTTTCACCTACAGTCTGTAAACCTACCTGCATCAGTGCTACTGAGAGGAAAAGCTCGTTCGGGTACGTGTCGCCATGTTATCACGAGGACCTCTTCCTCCACTAGATGACGACCTACTTCTTTTCTGACACCTAAACGCAAGCAGCCACATAAACCCTCAGTAACTGATGCTGGGTTTGCATGTAGGCGTCCAGCTCAGTGTCTCTACATGTGTCTGTGTTGGCTCACACATCTGTACCTGCAGCACGGAGCAAAGTCAGGCTTAACAAAACGAATGTCAGCCAGTCAGGCAGGAGGAAAACACTCCAGGGCAACGCTGCTGTAACTTTCACTCACACGTTTGATGCATCAAGCTCGGCCGATGTCCCGCCCCCAAGAACTACCAATACTTCACCGTGATTGGTAGATTTGTTCGGCTTTGCGCACAAAACTGTAAAGTGCCCTACATATCAAACTGACGGGCCGCGCGAACATTTCATTTTCGTATTAATGCGGGGGCCACAAAATATCGCCCTGAGACGCCTGATTTATACAGTTTTCAGAGGGAAGAATAAACACGTATAAAGACATGAGCAGAGTGTCAGTGTGACACCAAAATACAGATTACAGTAAACTAAAGATTAAATAAAGACCACAGAGGTCAGGGGTTTACTTACACACAAAACCAGCTCTCAGTGCCATCACTGTAGTTTCCATAGGGTTAGGGTTCGCTGTACGCGACCTACAGTTTCATTTGTAGTTATTTTAAAGTTCTACTGTTTTTACTTGATACATGATTATGTTTTGGTATAAGAAAGAAGAACAATGTCAGTCGATGTAGTTTCACAAAAATGAAATCTTGGTGAGTTTTGGTCGAGTTGAGTTTTATTGTCAACCCAACAATTTACACTCAAGTATCCGGTGGGACGAGATGTCGTCCTCCTGGATCAAAGGTACAAAATGTAAAAGGGAAAAATTCAAATATACATAAATGCAACTATACAGAAATAAGATAAACTAAGAATAAGTACAACAGCACTGTACTTGAACAGAAATAGAATAAGAATGGAAACGAATGAGAATAAAAACAATTCTGGACTGTTGGTGCTGCTCTGGTCAGAGTTCAGTCCCACAATCAAACTAATTGAACTCTAATTCTAATAAAAAGCATACATTTACTTCAGCTGGGACATTTTACAATGATGGTAATGATCACTGTGTAATTACACGTGCAATACAAAAAAACTCAAAGTAAAGCAGGATTTTACCACGGATTTCATTGGAAGACACTTTAAAGCTTTAATGATATATGTATATATGTATGTACATTTAGCTTCATGTTACAGAGAAAACAGGAAATGTGCTGATCTATATCAACAGTCACACAACCTTCTCTGGTTTACGAGCTCGTCAGACCCTTATCTCACACAGGGGCCTTTTTATCTGCACCAGAAACAAATAAAAAGACTCACTGCAGGTTTTTCACAGGGTGGAGGTGGAAACTTGCTGCTGCTGCTGTCAGGCTCTCACGCTCCACTCCAAACATCGTTTCAATCTCAGTCCAGGCCTTAATGCAGCCGGGGATATAAACTACACAACGTGTTGTTCACAGAAAGCTTCGTCTGTGTTTGTTAGCTCACAACTTTGACTCAACTCAAATATAATTCATCTATCTGTAACTCACACACTGTAATCTTATTTTTATAGAAATGCATTTCTAAAATCTAATTGGCTGATTTTTGTTGCGTAAGTGACTAACTTGAAGACTCGAGTGACAGAGTTCAGATTTTGAGACTAATATGAAAAAAACAGAGGATAAATATACATGAAAGTTATACGACTTTAAAAGCACATGTATTGTATCTCTAAATACACATATGTAGCTGTGTGAGGTGCTACTCTGGTCCCTGAGCTTCGTCCTCCTCAGCAGGCACACCTCCATCTCTACAAACATCCATCTCAGGGTTTCTGTCTGCTTCCTGTCTTAAGGAGACCTGCAGAGAAACCAGAGGAGATAAAAATCCAGGTTACTGCTCCGACTCGTCTGTCCCACTTAAATCCAAGCTTCTATTTACTCTGATGAACAGTACCTTATAGTAGACGTAAAGGCCAATGTTCACAAGAAGCAGAGTCAGTGGCAGGACAACATATCTCACAG
>VUQR01019703.1:0-16045 GCA_015108515.1 Hemichromis elongatus
TGATCTTCTGCAGAAAGTATGGTGAATGGACTGCTGAGGACTGGAGCAAAGTCATATTCTCAGATGAAGCCTCTTTCCGATTGTTTGGGGCATCTGGAAAAAAGGCTTGTCCAAAGAAGAAAAGGTGAGCGCTACCATCAGACCTGTGTCATGCCAACATTGAAGCATCCCAAGACCATTCATGTGTGGGGTTGCTTCTCATCCAAGGGAGTGGGCTCACTCAAAACTTTGCCCAAAAACACAGCCATGAATAAAGAATGGTACCAAAACGCCCTCCAACAGCAACTTTTTCCAACAATCCATCAACAGTTTGGTGAAGAACAATGCATTTTCCAGCACGATGGAGCACCATGCCATAAGGCAAAAGTGATAACTAAGTGGCTCAGGGGAACAAAACGTTGAAATTTTGGGTCCATGGCCTGGAAACTCCCCAGATCTTAATCCCATTGAGAACTTGTGGTCAATCCTCAAGAGGCAGGTGGACAAACAAAAACCCACTAATTGTGACAAACTCCAAGAAGTGATTATGGCAGAATGGGTCGCTATCAGTCAGGATTTGGCCCAGAAGTCGATTGAGAGCATGCCCAGCCAAATTGCAAAGGTCCTGAAAAAGAAGGGCCAACACTGCAAATACTGACTCTTTGCATAAATGTCATGTAATTGTTGATAAAAACTTTTATAACCTATGAAATGCTTGTTATTATATTTCACAGAAACAACTGAGACAAAGATCTAAAAGCAGTTTAGCAGCAAACTTTGTGAAAACTAATATTTGTGTCATTCTCAGAACTTTTGGCCACGACTGTACACTTATTAGATCAGAAACAGCATAAAAAAGGGTATCAAGGGGTGGGGATACACTGCAAAGTGAATTGAACATCAGGAGTAACTCTTAGCACGTTAAAGTAAATTATCTACTTGGCATATTTTTTATAGGGTCTGCTATGCACCCAAAGAGTTGTCACATAGATCCAGCTCTCATCTCTGGGATGGACCTAAAAAGAAAAAAATATCCACTGAGCTGGATATTTTGGATGAAAATGCCATAGGTCAGAGGAGAATAGGCAGACTTCTTTGTAGTGAACGTAGTTGCAGTAAGCATAAGAACCAAACAAGTGGTTCACATGCACTGTGGACATAATTCTCATGTCTCCTAGGTCTTAGATTCAGGGTTTTGAGTTCTTATTAGTTTATGTTGTTTTTTAAGTCTTCTGGTTACAGTGTTATATTGTGTTCCTGGGCTTATGATAATTCCTGTTTCCTGTGATGTTATATTTTCCGATTGCTTCGTTCATAGGTTTATTAAATCCTTTTTGTATTCCTATTCTGTCCTTCCAGTCATGTTTCTGTTTCTCTTCTGTCTTTGTCTCAAGTTTGTTAGTTAGATTCGGTCAGCTGTGTTCCCCAGGTGTGTCTTTCACACAGTATGTGTTTCTTGTTGGTTTGAAGGGTAGGCTTTCATTGTTTTTGACTTGTATTATCGTGTACTTTGTTTAGTTTATACCCCATGCTTCCAAGTCTTGTATTTGGGTCCAACTCTGCCTGCCTGCTCATCGTTTATTTATTTTATTTATTATTTTTACAGGTTGAATCATGAAGCATTCATATTAGTTTTAATAAAATTGAATATACAGTATATGTGACTTCTTGTTGGCTTTTTTATTGTATTTATTTTCTATAAAGTAAAAAAAAACACATCAAAATTATGATGTATCCCCTTCAGTTTGACTATGGCATACATATCCTAATACTGTCAGTAAGTAAGACATTAAAGTTTATGTATAAAGTGTGTCTTACAACAAAGTAAAATTCTAGGAATGATCATAATGAAGCAGGAATGGGAAACAGGAAAGATTCAAACTGGTTTTTGAAGAATCCCAAGCTGATACCAAGTCAGCTCAATGTAGCTGAAGTAGTAGTCTGTTCTAGCATCTTGGGCCATCATAGTCTTTAATCTCAAACAAAAAAACAGCCAATATCTTCAGAGTCTGGACTTTGTCAATTATTGGAACTGTAGGAAAGTATGAGAATTTTAAAGTTAACTTGAAAATCAACTGGGATCAATTATAAGCTTACTGAGAATGCATTAATAATCTGGCTGTCACATTTTTTTGTCTCTTGGAGGTTTGAAAGAGATGATTTTTTTAATCCAGAGAAGAGTGCATTGCAGAAGATTATAACTTGCAGCTTAGAAATGTCCCTTAAATAAAGGAAATGGAACATGAAATATGTGAATCAAAACCCATGGAAGAATGAAATATTACATCTAGGTTATCAACACAAATGAGTAAAAGGAAGCAGGAGTTTGACTGATTCCTGAATGTATTTCAAGAAGAGCTATAATAATGGTCTAAGTCTTGGAAATAAAAACAAGGTAATTGTTAGAGAGCCAGTTATTGATCTATGATAAACAAAGAACTTGGGTGGACAGCCTATCCATTTGGTGAGGCGTCAATGACATAAAAACCAAATGTCATCAGCATAGAAATGATAAAAAAAAAGGTTACTTAAGATTAAATTATTTTTGGCTTAGTGAAGGAAGTACAAGTAATATAATAATGTACCTAGACTTGAGGAGGTTAGAGTTATTGTTAAAGAACAACTTGGTCCAACAGAGCGTTTCCAAGTAAAAAGCAGGAAAAACTGTTGTGCAGAGCCAGCGATACCAACCAAAACTTTAATCCTGTATAGTAAAATATTATGTTTAACACTATCAAAGGCTGTACTGGGGTCAAGTAAGGTGAAGACAGAACAATACCTCATTATAGACGTTTAAAAAAGAGTGGTGTGAAGAGTCCACGTACAGTATAAAACATTACACGTAGCCAGGGCAGTAAGCTTTGTTTTAACTTGTGCAAGGTTTAGTTAGCAATAGCAATGTTTGGAAACCAATTAAACTGAACCCTGTGACAATACTAGAGACTAGAAAGCTTCTTTATTTCTGTCTCAATAGACGTATCACAACAATGCACATCCAGAAATAAAACCTCAAAACAAAATGCAGCTGTTTTAAAGTTGTATTCCCTGTTGCAGATTTCCAGTAGTGAAGAGTTTTAAGTATAGAGGATGTTCAATGCTTTAAATATTGTAAAGCCCTTTTTGGCAAAATTATATTGGTTTATTCACTATATAGAGAAAAGTACCCATTTACTCATTACACCTACATGAGCAGCTCAGGATTGGAAACCCATGCCATGAAGCTCCCAGTGAACAGGTTGTGTGCTCAGGCAGATTTGTCTTTTTTTTTTTTTTTGCAATGTGTGGCTAAGCAGTCCCAAATTGACCCTCTCTGTGCCTTTATGTGGTCTGTTGCTTCATAGCTGAGTTGCTGTGGTTCTTAAACACTTCTACTTTGCCATAATATAACTTAGAGATGATTAAGGAATATCTAGGAGGGTGAAAAAATTCATGAACTGACTTCTAACAGTGGCATCCTATTACAGGAACATGCTTAAATTCAGTGAGCTCTTTATAAAGCTCCATTTTTTTTTTTTTACAAATGTTTGTAAAGGAAGATTGCATGGCCAGGTGCTTGAGTTTATACCCCTGTGGTAATCGGAATCAAAACCCCTGAATTTCAAGATTGGCTAAACCTCAATACTATAAACTTTAGAGAAAAAATAGTAAAACGCAAGGGCAGCTACGCAAAGCTGTAAGCATCCATTTCTTGTCCAAATGGCTCTTTTCAAATATGGTGAACATGTGTTGTTTGTCATACTTGGAAGTGAAGTGTTATGTGATGCACGGCAGGGTGTCTGTCGTTGAGGGACCATCACTCCTGCTCAATCATTTTGTGTAAACTAGTAAAATCATTAGCTGAACGTTGCCATGAAAGGCTGATCACTGATGGGTTTCTTGCTTATTGCATTACGTGACACTTGAGTTACTTCATAATGACAGGGATCAAACTGACGAGCACAACAACACAAAAAGACAAAAAAGTTGTGTTTCCTAGCATCCTTTTCCAAGTGCAGGTCAACCAGCACATAATTAGGAGATTAAATGAGCACCAAAGTTGGAAGCCTGTAGTGCAGGTTCCCATTAGCTAGACTGACAGCAGTGGGAAATCTGCTGCAATAATGGCAACCTCCCCTGCTCAGTGCAGATGTACAGTAATTAGCCCATCCGCTTATAATAGCTTAACAATTACTGGCATGTCGCCATTTGTTATTTGGGAGATTTGCATTGTTGACTCATCTGGGAGGTAACTGATATGAGTTTTTGATGCAATTACTCATCATTAAGGATTTAGTTGTTGTTGTCATGACTCTTATGAAGGCTTACCCAGGAGGAAGATTAGTGTGGACATACTTTTCAGTTGTTATTGGTGTTGTTTTTTTTTTTAAATAAAATGACAAATAGTTATAAAAATAAAAGGTTATTGTATTTATTAATTGGGTTTTTGGCAGGTTAATGACCGAGTGCTTAAGCTTTCATAACACAAGTATTACTGACAGTAGAAACAAAAAAACAAAGAATGATTTTGCTGGTGAGATCTTTGTTATCATTAGATATATATATAAAAAAAAGCAAAACCTTTCAAAATATCACAAAAACATCAATGTTATTTTCTTTGCTATACTTCAGTTGTCTTGAATTTACTCACTTTTGTATTTTTGTGTTTTTTCCTAAAACACAAACTGTTACTGGTTTTCAGACTGGTCTAAGAATAACCATAGATTTGCACAAACAAATGTGGGCCAAGGATAAAATAGAGGTCATTGTACATATCAACTTAACTACTGTTAAACATTTTGGCTAATTTCCAGTTTTTAATTTCAGTGTTATGTGCTGTTTTGCATTTTTTTAAGATAATAATTTCAACAAAAGATGCCAAAATGACACATCGGTGTGCTGGTGTCACCCTTTAATGTCTAGTGTGATGTGCCTGAACGTGCTTCAACACAAAACCTTATTGAAAGGGGTTGTTTCCGCTAAAATGCTAGAGGGCCAGGTAAACTGTTCAACTAAGTACTGTGCGGTAACTGCAGTAACAGAGCACATCAAAATAAAATACAAACAAAAAGGCAACAAAAACGATCGGTTATATTTATTAATCACAGGAAATCAGGCACGGATTCGCCTCTGCTTCATATAAATGCTTGTCCCCTTCTGCACTTGAGAAAAATAAAAGCCATGGTTACTGTTTGAGGACATCAGGTGGTTCTTTCAGTGCACAGCTGGCAGCTTTTATTACTCCTGACAAATGCATTGATTTTGTGACCATTATAAATTAAAAATATTGAGTCACAATTTAAAAGTACCAAAGCAAGACAACAAATATATCCATCAAGTAAACTTCTCACTAAACAAACAACGGAGTTAATTTCATAATCTAAAGATAGGCTGTCCAGGTAAATAGGTGTATGTTTGGTGCTCTGTAAATTGTAAACAACTTTGAGATTACAATCAATGTAATACGAAACACTTTTATAATTTACGTCAAGGTGTTTTGTTATTTCTGCACAACTATAAAACCTTTTGAGAGTTTTCATTAAAGGACACGTTTGGTTTCTTCACAATAGCACATCAAACAAGACAGAGTCCATCAAAGCCTTGATGTGATTGACTTCACAGTTACCAAACACTTCCCCTGCCTAAGCCTGGTCCTGCCAGGGGTTTCATCCTGTTAAAACGGAGTTTTTCCTTCCCACTCTCCCCAAGTGCTTGCTCCTAGGGGATCATCTGATTAATAAGGTTTTCTCTGTATTGTTTTCGTTTCTACCTTACAATATAACACACCTTGAGGCGACTGTTGTGATTTAGCGCTAAATAAAAAGACTAGAATTGAATTGAATTCAATCCAAACACTCTAAACACTCCAAAATACACTACTCAGTATTCCACTTTAAGCCCTGATGTCAATATTTTGGCTTTTAAATCACTAAATGAGTATGTAATAGGCTGAAAAGACTGAATGCAGTTTTAGTACACCAACTCACGATCTGTTTTTCTGAATAAAACTTAATTTATGCTTGCAAATGGAGGCCTCTGTGTCATTCACACTATATAAGTAATTAGTACTTTAGTCACACCATGCAACCATTTTGATTCAATAATTGGAAATGAATAATTCTGAATTATAGCCAAAAAGCTGCAGCATGTAAAGGTTTATGAACTAATTATTTTCCCTTGTACGCTCATGGAGAACCACGCTGGAATGAAACTGTGGCAGGGAACAAACTTAAATGACTTTCCCCCAGGATAGTATTTCAACAATCCTCACTCACACTTTTCCTCCCTGTTCATCTGTGTTCGCTGCTTTTGCCAAATGAAGTCTCTTACTTTATTCCTCTCTCTGCCTCCCAAATGGCTGTTTGAGTCGCAGACTGTGGCCTCAGCTGTGACAGAGCACACACGCCGCCATCAGAATGTTAATACAGCTCCACATTACTGTTGAATAATATCATAAAATTATTGCTCATGTTTTTATAACCACACTTTACTGTTGCGGCAGATTTTAAGAAGTCAGCCTGAAGGCAGACATATTGTGTGAGCTGCAGAGGAAGCGGACGGATCCTAATGCAAATTTACTCTCCCAATGACGCCTGCTGTTTGGACAAATAATCCTTTTCCTGGTGAATGTGTCCTTGGTGGCATCATCTCCAGTGGCTTGAGATGTTGACAGAGAATGGAAAATGCCATGCACAACAAATATTGATCCACCAGATGTGCGATCAATAAGCCGTGATTAGGGGAAGAAAAAGGCAGGTGATGCACGTGAAGGTTTGATGGGACCCTGATCCCACACATGCTGAGCTTTTTTTATCTACACGCACAGAAAAAAACATAACACAACTGTCATGCATGCAGTGGTTGTGACCCTGGAAGATGAGATTACCGAACACTGATGCAGCACATCCACAGGTGCAAACACTATCAATTAAACACCCTTTCTCTCTCGCACACACGCACAGAAGCACACACACTGCAATCAGATACATGCATGAGATAAGAATCTGTGTAAACATTAGAGCAGCCTCTGCAGCTCTGCTCTATCCTTCACAATGGCACGGTGACCTTTCAGGAACATTCCACACACACAGAAACAGAAGGGAATGATCAGCGGCTGCACGGGATGAAGAGAGATTACACGCTCAGTCCTGCTAATCAAATGAAAGAGCAGAAAAATTGTATTAGGTGTTCAAATAATTGAGTTAGACCTATTGAAGGACACTAGCGGCTACAGCTGCTCGGGCTCAGTACTGAGTAGTGTTTGTGGGACACTGTACAGTGTCTGTATACAAACAAATACTAGAAAAAAACTCTTCACATGCAGATATTCGCATGCAAACGGATAACAGGGTTGTTTCTCACTGCGGTACATTATTTAGAGCAGATGTGTAGCTTTTTCCAATAAATTAATAGTTTGCTATTTTTACAAATACACTCAAACTAGTTTACTAACTCTTAAGTCTCTGACTTCGTCACTAAACTTGTAAACGCAGATGTTCCCCTGATTATATTGCATAGATAAGACACTTAAAAATCTGAAGTGTTTGAAACTGTCACACAGTGCTCTAGAAAATGCATTTTTCTGCAAAAAGAAGGCCTCTACAGAACAATCCCATCAGTCACTAAAAATGCACATCTGAACATTCAGTTTTCTGCCTCCAAATAGCCCCTGAGACTGTTTATCAGCATCAGTTGCAGCAGTTTTTATGGCTATTTGCTGAGTTGTTATTGATTATTGTTGTCTGCGGTGGAGACAAGCTAACAGCGTGAGCAAAAGTCAGAAGGCACAGATTTGTAAAGATAATGTCTGAAGTCATTTGTCGGCTCTCTTTCAAGAAAATATTTTCATACTAAATTTATATTGCAAAGGATGCCAGTTTTGTCTCAGGCACAGTGCAGATTACCAAAAAGCCTGGATAACAATCATGCATGTGTAGGGACAACCAGCATTGAGCCTCTTTTTTATATATAGGCCTTTTGCCTTGTTCTCTGTCATCAGTTCATCACTTTGTAATCCTTACCACCTCTTTCCTTTCTCCTCCTGTCAGTTTCTGTTCCTCCTTGTCCTCTTCTCTTCTCCATGTCTTCTTCACTCTCGTGTCCCTTTAATCTCTTTCTCACACTCTGTGCTGCTTTCCCTGAGTTGCCCTCTCCGGGTTTGTAATGGCTCCTGTCATCCAAGAGGATGTGATGAGGGACAGGAGCAGGGAGGTTTTATTCCCTGAAGCACAGAGTCCACCAGATCCTGTTTTTTTCTACTGTCAGACAGGATGTAGTATTGTTTAAGTAAACCTGCAATTTAGGTTTTTCACTTTAGCATTCAGGTTCAGAATTTCATTGACTTTTCAATGGTTAAATCCCAACAATGAAAAGAATAATATTCATTAGAAAAGCCAATTGCATACCATTGCTTAGACAGTATGCATGTTTGTAACTGATGCCGTTCATTGTCTCTCTTTTTTGGAGGGGGTCTAAGTCTTGTTACCAGATCTGACTTCAAGAGGTTGTCACTGAAGCTAAAAGTACTTTTCCTGCCTTAAAGGGCTTACAAATGTCACCCTATTTTGTGAAAAAAAGGTGTGCTACCATCTTCAGTGCCACTTCTTGTCAAATTGCTACATTGTGCCTTAAGTGATTTCTAAAGAAGAGTCTCTCTTGTCTTTTCCTACTTTGTCAAATTCAGCAAAAGGCTGGAGGATAAAAGTCCATCTTTGAACTGTTTCATTGTTCATATGCTGTGAAATCCACATAAAGATGTATTGTGAAATTTAGGATTTTACATTTTTAGGTTGAAAAAGGAGCAAAATAATAAACCAAAAGACTTTATCTCCATGAAGGAAAAGAGTGGGCAGCTAAGGGGTCAAGGATACTTAGTAATTTGGCCAAAAAAAAAAGTTTTAGTTTATTTTGATGTTTATGGTTTATGTTTAAGATTACTGGGTTTTCTAAGTTCATTTGTTTATTTAGATTCCCTTTGGGGTTTCCACCCCTGTATTTAAGTTTCCCTCACTATTTGTGTTTCATGCTGCACGTCTTATGTTGTCAAGTTCATGTTGTCACGTCTGCATCCCATTATGTTTCCTGTTTTATTTTGAAGAGGTCTTGTGTTTCTATGGTCAGTCTATTTAGTTTTATTCTTCCCCCGTGACGTTGTTATGTTCATGTGTGTCAGCTGTTTCCTGTCTTCCCAAAGACGTTTAATTAGTGGGGTTAGGTTAATTGGACATTCTAAATCCCCAATAGCTGTGAATGTTTTCTGATTTAATGCTTCTAATACAGTGGCACTCACAGCCAACATTTTTTATCAGTCATTAACAAATAAAAAATGACTTTACTCAAATAAAGGGCACCATAGCAGCACTGACAATGTGCACTTATTCTTTTTTCTTTTTCTTTTTTTTTTTGGAATTACAAAGATAACCCAACATCCATCCACCCTGACCTCCTCGCAAGCGGTCTGTGGTTTCACTCAACCTCTCCCTTTTGTCCTAATAGACACACCTTTTAAGGGTGTTTCTATAACAGCTTGGTAATAAAGAGGTAATAGTTGAGTAACAAAGAAAAATAAAGTAGTAATTTCTAGGTTATTACCATGCAAGTAATAAAAACATAATATCATAGTAGCAACAGTGACTACAGTTGAGTAATAATTCCCTAAAATTTATGTAATAGGATATTAAAAGCCCAAAAACTGAGGGTAATATGTGGAAATACAGCTCTGTTATAAAGTAGTAATAGTAGGGTAACAAGGACAAACAAGAATGTAATAATGTGGTAATTTCTAAGTTACTACGACTCAATTACCTCTGCTAGTTTCTGTGTAATAAACAGGAAATAGAGCTGCAATACACAAAACTGCATGTTTCTGTTTAATAATATATGAATAACCTATTGAAGATAACTTAAAGCCGTGTGGTTATTACATGGTAATATCTTCCTGTGTAATATGCAGGAAAAAGCAAAATGCAAATTTACCAGCCAAATGTTCTCTTAAAAGCAAAAACTAATAACAAGACCAGGTAACTTTGGTTTTTAGTTAAAAACTAAAACTGATATGCTGCTTCTGCTGATACTAAAGCTGTTTTCCTCTGTCTCTGTATGTCGCACAAACACATGCGCACACACAGACAGACACACCCACACGGGTGAAACAGTTTGTCTGATTGAAGTTGCCACACTGTATTTTCAGAGAGTCTGGATCACTCAGGCTCACTGGAAGGAAACATTTCTGAGAAAAAGCCTTGGCTCTATAAAGTTTATTGAAAAGATCAAGTAGCCATTTTTTCCTGACACCATAGAATTGTTGTGTTTCTTTTTCATCAAATGGAAGAAACACTTGAAATGATGAAACCGTACAAATACAACTGCTTCTTTGGCGAAAAACATTGCAAACAGCTGAAATGCAATGTTCACAATATATTGCAAGACATAAAAGAAGACACAGTTTCATGTGTATGTTGACAAAGTTCAACAATTTATGTTACTGAGTGCTAAACATCAAGCAGTTTAAAAATATTTGTTGTTTTTACTGTTTTCCCTTTAGTACCAACTGTAAGACTGATAAAATGAGGAAGATGTTCATTGGCTGTGGTTATGAGCTACAGTTAGCTTGGTGATGCTAGGGGAGCTAGCTAGTGGATGGATGGATCTATTTTAGACAGACAGAAACTACCGTTCAATTTCAAACCAAAGCATTCTGAGATGCTACAAACATTTTTAGGCTCAGCGTCAACATTTCCATCAGTTCTTCTTGTTTTTAATGTAATCAAAGGATTGTGGAGGAGTCTGTTACAAGTCTGGTACAACCAGAAGTTCTTATCTGCCGAAGAGAAGCCTTTAATTGAAAGAATCAAGGAGGCTTTTTTGGCAATAATTACACGGACAGAACACAGAGTTTTATGCTCATCAAAACCAAAATTTTAAAACTAAAATAAAAAAGAAAACATTTGTATCTGTAATAAATTGCTTTTTTACTTCATGTGACATGAAAAATCTTGATTGCATTAAAACATATACACTTAAGGACATGAAAAGTGGCTCCCTAAAAGCTTCTTGCAGTGATCGCAGAGACATGCATTTAGGTTGATTGTAAAACTGAGTGACAGGCAAATTATTACAGTGCTCTATCTTTGCATTAGCAAATGGAAATGAATGGCAAAGGATAAAGAGACCTACTATAAAAGGTATCTTTAATGATGATGCATGTCAGTGGCTTTTGAGCGAAAGCTAGCTGTGCAATCCAACACATCCTTTTTTGTGTGAGATTTTTGAGGCCAGTGTAAATATATTAAAAGGGTTATAGTTCACAGAAACCTTTGTGAATGTGGCCTTTTAGATTAATATTTAATATGTGTAACAGGCACATTTAGACTGACCTTTTTAGACTTCTTTCAGAAGTAAACACCTATAAATATTATAAACATATCTTTTCATTATAAAATAAGAAAGAAATGTAATTGGTTTGTGGGTTAAGCTGGATTTATTTTTTATTGCTATGGGTTAAAAGAGTTGTACTACACATAGTGCACTTATTTTCCTCACAGCAGGGTAGTTGATTTGTTTAGTTTCCTGCTTTTAATTTGCCATTGTCATGAATAAATAGGCCACCTTGTCCATTTCACGCTTTATCTCTTCAAAATATGAAATGCACACGCATGCAGAAGTTGCCTTACTGCATGCAGGCGATGCCTGAAATAGACACGGTGGACTGGCATGTCTATTACACGCTTTGTCGTGATATCGGGTTGCACAGACAGTGGCGAGCAATGGTGTGCCACTGAAGCTGCCCAAGATAAGTCTTTATTGACACCTGAGAAGGCAACGGACACCCAAAGACAACTCTGTTTCGTTCAAACAGTCCACTCATTTACTAAAACAGGAGTTATAAAGGAAAAAAATCAGCCACTATATAGTGCCCTACAAAACTGTTACATGACACCTTGACCCATTAAAACATTTCTCTATAATTCCATTTTAATGTGGTTTTCTAGACCTACTCATTAGATATCCCAGCCTTTAATTGGCTCATCTTCTCTGCCTCACAAGCATGACTTAACAACAGTTATTTAAGGATAACACAACCACATTTGTGAGACTTTAGTTGCGCATTGTAAGCTGTAATTATGTTAGTGATACAATGTTAAGTAGCTTGCTCATGAAATATTTGCATGCAGGTTCTAACAATCACAAAGCTGCTGCTGGTTTAAAAATGCAGTTTTTGTTTTAATGAATTTGGGGGATTAGGGACTGGTTGAAAGGGATGACATTAATTCTCATTTAATATGTTGAACAATATTATATAATAACACAGTTACAGTTGCAGCGCTTTTGTGGGTCGTTCCATTTCATCCAAAAGTATGTCATGAGTATGTGCTGTGTGTTTTTATTTAAATTTTGTACAAAGATATGTCAAATACAAAGTTTACTTTTAAAGAAGAACACACCAATGGTGACACACAAATTGAAATGTGGTGCAAATACTCTGCCACTGTTTTAGGGACACATATAATTAGGAATATCTGGGGCATTATTGGGTTTATGTACCAGCTACTAATATTTTTCTTATTGCAAAAAAATCCTAAAATGATTATTCCTGGGTTAGATACCAGCAAAACAAACCTTTGGCAGATAGTCGGTGTGAAAATTGGGAATGAACAGTAGAAATTTTGTTTAATATGAACCATGTATGGCAATAAGTGTTAGTCAAAGTAGTTTACATGTTTGTCATGTTAAGATACTATGATTGTTTAGTACTTAATTTGTGTTGTAGATAGTAGACATACGTGGATTACGTTAATGGACTAGATACACACAGGACTCCAGTTTAATTCACCAAATATATCAAATTCAAGCAACTTTATGTGAAAACAAGATTAGAAAAGCTGCAAGTTCTAAGTACTGAAACTTTCTAGACAGAGGCTTTTGCTTCAAAAGCCGTTCCACATTCACTTTTCCTGATTAGTTTAGAGCTTGTCATGATTTTCCATTACAAGCCTGTCATTTTCTTTGAGTCGGTTTTTATTTAGCCTCAGAATCGGAAAGCTCATCAGTCTGTCTGCTGTCAGGACACTTGACAAACACAGACCAGCCTAGAGTCTGTATCACTGTGACATTAATCTTCTTTCTTTCGTTCATTCATTCATTTTGCCAGGAAATACAAACATGCATCGTATACACATGCACAAACACACATGCAACCATGCTCGTTCTTTGACAATGGATTAGTCCTTTTCTTTATTACCTGTCTAAACTTGTAAAAATCTGACAGAACCTTGAAGATTCTCTGTGAATTTGTATACCTTCAGTTTATTAATCCTTTTACTTTTGACACGATAGTATACCTGTATGGTGTAGGGTCCTCCTAATGTTCAAACAGACTGTTATACTGGTTTATTTTGTACATTTCAGGCATTTTCATTCAGAGCAGCTGTCAGAGCAGTAGGTCCTCTGAATGCTCTTTAGCATTCAGAGCCCTGCTGCTTTTGTAATTTTAGCCACTTAATCAGGAAACCGATTAAGACCTGAGGTGTCAGGTGAACGCAATTAAAGGGCAACTAACTAACTGACAGGACAGGAAACAAAAATGAACTTACTGTGGCGCATGAAATATAGAATAACAACTGAGGCACAAAAGGTTATTACAAATGTAATAGTTGGACATTTGTTGCATGTACATGTGCAAAAACAATACAAATATTTTGCAATCACAATTTAGCATCTTGACCTCTAAAAGTTGGTGCCAGACTGGGTCTCAGTGTTTAAGAAACTGTTCTTGTCCTCTGGGATTTTTTTGCAAAAACAATTCCACGATTTACAGTGAATGGTTTGAAAAAAAAAGAAAATATACGTTTGCAAAATAATATCTTGTTGAAGTCAGATTGTAGGGAAGCAACATTGACTCAAATAACCACTTATTACAACTGAGACATGCAGAAGAGCATCTCTGGACGGACAATACATCAGCCCTGAAACATTCTTCCTTCTTCAGTAACCCTGGCCTCTGCCTTCACTCAAGTGTCAGGTTAGAGTGTCACTCTGTATTCACCATTCAATAGTGTAACTGGTTCTTCTTTGGGTTTAAACTTCGTAGCTGAAAGGAGAATTTGACTGCCTTGAAACTTCAACTAAATGTGTTTTTTTTGTTTGTTTTTTTTTTAGTGAAAAGCTTTTAAAGTCAAAACTCTCGACACTGATTGGATTAAGCACACTTAGTCATCACAAATTACAGTATAATAACCCTATCAACCTCCTGCAGCTGTACCATATGGTTATTTTATGCTGCAATATGAAGTGGGAGGTTAATAATAACTTGTCACTTTAACTCCTTATTTTAAAATACTTGTTGTTCAGATAAATAGTAAATGTTTTTCAGTTTCATCGAACTGATGTTGGTTTCAAAAGCGCATTGTTAATCTGTATTGAAATTGGTTCTTGGGGTTTATTTACACAGAAATTATGATCTTTGCTTCGTGGTCCTCCGGTCTGCCAAAGCTGACTTCCTTCTCTTTCTCTTGCTGTGGATGTGCTGATGAAAGCCAGGATTAACATACTTCAACTATTATCTTATAGTTTATTGTCCTAAAGTCAGAGTTACAATGAAGGTCCTTCACTTCACCTGTAACAATCAACACATACCTGATTTAAATTTAGCTCATCTTCCCTTCAAGGTTCCTTTCTTGTTCACCTCAGAAACACTTCCAGCACTGCTGTCCATTGTATAAAAATAGCAATTCTTAAACTTAGTTTTCGATTGTAGGGGAAAGACAAAGTCACATCTGATAAGTGGGTCTGGCCAGTTTGTGTTGATGTGGCCAGATAACTCCTGCATTTTTAATGTGCGGTCAGTCAGGTGGCTCGCAGCACACCTAACTGTTAGGTGAGGGCTGTGTGCAGGCAGGAGTGACGAAATGGAGGACGCAAAGTGCAGACTCACGGAGATGGAAGTTAAATTCAAACTTAGATTTATTGTAAAACAAACCAAACACTAAACTTAAAACTACAAACAAACCAAAAAAAACCCCAAACAGGCTGACAGGCAGAACACACAGCATGATAACAGTAGATCGCGAAACAGATAGAGGAAAACACAGGGCTTAAATACACAGAGGGAACCAACCTAAGAACCAAAATCACACAGCAAGAAGAACTGGGGAAAAGAGCGAAACAGAAACCGAAACCTTCACAGTAACAAACCAAAATGAGAACACCTAAAGGTACAAAACTGAAAACACTGGGTCAACGACCCAGGTACCCTAACACTGACGGCATTTTTGCCAACTGTTCTTCCTCAGATTTGAATAGAATTCACAATAACAGTTTGTTTTTGGGAGGAGAAACGCAATCTCTGTATCTTGGTGAAGAGACTGCCCCCATCAAAATTCAAGGTACTCTGCAAGAAAATTAATTGACAAGCTGATTTTTGATCTTTTCAGAACACTATTTTCATTACGCGATCTAAAGCTCAGCATTCCAGAGGTTCACTAGAAGGTGGCGTTGAGGGGAAGACCTGAGTATTTGTCACACAGTGGAAAATTGGTGTTTATCTTGTATATTGGTTTTGTCCTTATTTTTAGTGTTTATTTGTGGATGCAGGTTTTGTTTGCACGATTTTGTTTCTGTTGCATGTTTGTATGTTGTTTATTTTGCATGATTTTGTTGTTTTTAGGGCATGTTTGTAGTTTGATGTTTATTTGCATGGTTTTAATCCACTGTGGACTGTGCGCGTGGGACAAATTGGCTGATGGGGATCACCTGCTGAGGCAGGGGTGTGTCCAGAGGTGGCCTATCAGCCGTGCAAAGACCTTTTAAAGCAGGCTAGCTGAGCACTGGAGAGGGAGCCCCCAGAGGAGTAGGAATGCGTGGAGGCCGCATCAAAAAGGAGGGACCCGCTGCCTCATTGTGGAATGGCACAGGATAGTTGGCCAGCAGAACACGGCGATCCCGTCATCTGGCGGCGCTACGAGGGAGGCCGCGTTTGCAGCAGTCATGGGCTCAGGTGTGGAGTGCGGCTGGACTATGCGGTGGCGCGCCTGCAGGAGGAGCCAGGTCTGCGGCAGGAGTCTCCCGCTTGGTCTTCCGGCTGGCGTGGTCG
>VUQR01019712.1:0-13851 GCA_015108515.1 Hemichromis elongatus
TTTCTTTGACCGCCCCCCCCCCCCCCCCGGCTGGGTCCACGCCTCTGTTGCTTTCCCACACCTTACTTTTGCTTTCAGACACATAGGCTTACAAACAGCAAACACAGGTCTGCTTTCTTTTCCTTCTCCTCAGAGCCTAAGAAGAGACAGTGCAAGGCGCTGTTTGAGTATCATCCACAGAACGAAGACGAGCTGGAGCTGAAAGTTGGAGACATCGTAGAGATCACTGAAGAGGTACTGTAAAAAACCGGGCCCCGTCGAAAACACCTTTTAGTCTAACTGCTCCCTTGTGTATAGGTGTAGTGTTACATGCATGTTAATGTTTTGCAGTGCAGACAGGTTTTGATAAGAGATGTGAGTAGCTGTGCTGGGAGAGGGTTGTCACTTAAGACAGGAAAAAGTTTTTTCACTTTTCTTTTTAGTTTGGACTTTTCTTTGTGCTCTCACAGCATCAGAATGTTCTCACTGAACCTCTCTATCTCTCTACGTTTGCACAGTTGGGACTGATTGCTTTATTTGACCTGTGCACAGGTAGAAGAGGGCTGGTGGAGCGGCACCTTGAACGGGAAATCGGGCCTGTTTCCCTCCAACTTTGTCAAAGAGCTGGAGCCCATGGGAGACGTCGGAGAGTCCAATGACACCAGCAGAGCTGATGACACTGGTAAAGAAGGGTGCAGCTGAGTTTAGAAACATTAGGCGTGCTGGTATGTTATGTGTGGTTAGACGAGTTGGGCAATAGGACATGAAAGAAAGGTGGAAAGGCGGGTTTTGCAGAGTTGAACAAAGCTGTGTTGAGTTGGTTTGAGACTGTTTTTGCGAAAGTTAGAAGCAACTGAAAGTTCCTCGGCTTTTACTGTTATTTACACTGCTACACAGCAAAACACTGCAATGTAGCAACAGTGAGGTGAACTGAAGCGTAATGATCCCAGCAGTGAGTGAAGGGGACCAAAGCAAACAGCTGGCCATGAGCAAATATCCATCAGACACAGAACACGGGCTTTTTTTCTCAATCTAGAGCGTGTTACTGGAGCTGTGTTGTGTCTGTGTTTAAACGTCGTTGCTTCATTGTTAGTAGAATTAAGTGCAGTTAATGAAGCTGTTCAGCTTAGACTGCAGTCCAGCTGAAACAAGCCTCAACAAGCTGGTAGGCTGTTGAGTCTACAGCTGCATGTTTGTAGCAGTCGGTAGTAAACAAGTATACAAGTATGAGAGCATGCTAGAGTATAGCTTTATTTTTGCGCCTCTTCTGAGTGCACGTTAAAACTTTTACAAGCACCGATGTTGCATTTTGATGAGAAAATTATTTTAAGTGAAGGACAGTTTAATTTGAGTGAACAAAATTCATTTCTGCATGCAAGAAAGCTTCTACGCTAGCTACTGCATTCTGGGAACACGGTCCAGAATGTCGCTAAATACATTTTTGGTTAGTATGTTTTATTATTTTATTTTAAAATATATCATTTTTAAGGCCATTGTTGGTTTTTATCTAGTTTAAACCAAACCACTCCACTGGATTTAGCTACATTTTGGACCGTGTTTCCAGAATGCAGTAGCTAGCGAGCTGATTGGAGACCAAAACAGCCAATCACAATTTTGCATCCATGTCTGTGTTTGGTTGGTTTTGTGGCACACTTCTAACGGTGTACAGAGAGGTGAGCAGAGATGTTGTGAAGGACACACTGAGCTCTGCAGGTGCGTGTGAGCACACACAGATCTGAGCCAGAGGGGCTGTTATTGTGTGTGTATGTGGATAATAGCAAACAATCAAATACATTTCTTGCACACAGAAATTAATTTTGTTCGCCCAAAAAAAACCTTTTCTTCGCTCAATATAATTTTTTTTCTCAAAATGAAACATTTGCACTTGTTAACAATCAGAATAGATCACAAATAACATCTTATAGAGGAAAGTTCTGTCAGTCATTTTGTACATCTGAGAGGTGCGTGTGCGTGCGTCTGTCTACTGTGTATCCGAGCATCAGGACGATGACACCAGAGTCGGCTTGGTTGTTAGGAACGATAAATGCCAGATGTGTTGTGTAGCTAAAACACAGCTAGCTGGGGAGCCACCTTTTATGTTGGTTGTGACTGTGAAATGTAAATCCTACATCTTTGCTTTGCTGACAGAGCTGTTTAGATCAGCTATCAACACCATTTCATATTGTGCAGATCTTAGTAGCATGGATGACGTTAGCTGCTGCAGTAATTTGGCAAGCTAGTAAACTAGCATTTCCTGCGTGATATGACTTTGCTAATGATGATGTTAGCGAGGAAGCCTCGACTGTCCAGCCAGCTATGAATGATCCATACTGCATGCATCTGGTGATTGTTAGATTTGTGACCATGGAAGAGGTGAGCAATAGTTTTAATCAGGCTTTGGATTGGACCACTGTTTCTGTTTTTATGGTACCGCTTGCTTAATTCACTGTAAAAGTTGAATGAAAACAGCATTTTCTTGACTTTGTAACTAACAGTTTTATTTTGCATTATCGTGCTGCTCAAGCAGAAAGCCCACTGTGATTTGAGATGGAATAAACTGTTTAAGAAGTAAATCACAGATGCAGCACTGACTGGTGGCTAAAAACAGGCTCTTCTGGTGTCTCATAAAATGCTACTGTAATAGTAAAATGAACCCCTGTTAACTCTCACTCAGATGGAAATGGAGTGGAAGGCCTCGGCACACCCACCTCACCACTGCCCGCTCCGGGAAACGGAGGCATTGCACAGCCCAAGAAGATCAAAGGAGTCGGTTTTGGAGATATTTTCAAAGATGCTTCGTACAAAAAACGGCACCCGGTGCAAACACCTGACAAAGAGGAGAGGAACGATAACGTAAGTGCGATTCACACCACAGCGATGGCCGACGTCACATAAAAGCCGCTCACCATAAATCAAACTGCCACACTTTTCTGCTTTTCTCCTGCAGATATGGAAATCATGATATTGGGGATTTCCTTGTATCCGTATTTGATTAACACCATACATTATTAAGGGAAATGTGTCATAGTATTATTGTGTCATTTTCCAGTGGTTTAGTTTTGTATCCTTGTGTTATTTAATTCTGGTAATCATGTCGTAACAGCATCGACTCCGAGAATGGTCTCCTATTGTGATGTATCGTGTTGTCACGGTATTCTATCATAAAAGTGTCACATTGTGAAAATATCATATCTTGACAACATCAGGCTGTGATAGAATTACATTATGACAGTATTATTACATGATTGTAGTGTGTTGTATGTTACTACTGTTGCTTCACGCCCCATGTGTGATGCAAGTCATCTGTATTGATTATTTGTGTTAGCTCGTCAGCTCATGAGGCTAATATGTTACTGTGGACACTGAAGGACCCAGATTCATGTTTGTGTAAATGAACACACTTGTTGCTATGGTCACACTAAACTCAAGCCAGAACTTTCACGTTCACCTAAAGTATAATTTTATCATATGTGGAAACTATCTCAGGCGGCTCCTGACAAACGACCCGATGCATGAACTCGGTGCATGATTAGTAAAGCATTTATTGTTTGTCTGAAACGTTCTCTCTTCTCTCTCTCTTCTTCACAACAGCTCTCACACTCTTTCTTTATCACTAGCTCAGCTTCCCTCACTCTCCTCCACTCCTCACATACCACCACATTTCACATGTTCTCCCGCGGTCCTCTTCACAGCTTCAGGTATCTTCATGTGACCTTCATCATCCCTCATATACTGCTGTCTGACTTTGACTTATTGCACCTTTTAGGGGACACCCCCCCCCCCTCCCCCAAACTGTGTGTTAACCTGAATAGGTGGGACTCATACCTATTCCTGTTAGCGCCTCGTTGTTGCTGCCTTTAAAGCGTGTCTCAGGAGTCCTTATCTTCATGCTCTGTATTTCTTGCCTGTGACTGAAGCACTGTCATCACAGGGCAGGGAGGAATGGGTTCAAGCTTTCCGTGTTTCACACTTTCTCCTCTCCTGCTACGTCCTATGATCTGTAACTACTAACCTCATAATTAACAACACAGTCCATCCGATGTCCATTAGAAACAATAGCTGTTTAGATTATTCCACTCATTTCAGTTCAGACACACTGTCCCACAGACAGCACTCCTCCAAACGCTGTCCACTCATGTCTGATAAATCATTCCCATCTGTATGGTTTGCTTCATTTTAGCCAATCCCATCAATACCCCTTGCTGCAAAGCCCGCCCCTCCCAACACGACAGATTCACAGAAAGTGGATGGAGACGGCAAATCCAAAGGTAACACACTACAAACATACGTCAGGGCATTGGTGTGATTTCTGTCACCAGGATATAGATGTGTATGAGAGTTTGTTTCTCTCGTTATCAGATTTGTTCACTTTAAATGCTGAAAACCTTTCTCCTAAACTGATCACAGAGTGAGTTGCAAGCCTTAAAATGTAAACTTGTTTTAATCTGAGGTGTGATCGACAGTATGGCTTGAAAGATTCCTGTATGGTGACATCAGACAATATGCCCAAGTATAAAATGTTAATGTACAAACATGAGTTAAACTCTTGAATTCAGGGATCTTTTTGCAGGAGTGTTGTGAACTCTGACAGGCAGCATGAATCTGGCCGGTTTGTTAACAAAGCTTTCTGAGAAACCTGCTTTGGGCACTGACTGACCAATGAGCTGCTGTTTGTGTTTACATTTATGAACCTAAATGAACCACTCAGATGAAGGATGCTCCGTTGGTAGTGATGCTATTAAAACAATAAGTGTATCTGTGATCTGATGGTATATAGTGGATCTGATTCAGCTTTCC
Organism: Hemichromis elongatus; assembly: GCA_015108515.1. Classification (NCBI taxonomy): domain Eukaryota; kingdom Metazoa; phylum Chordata; class Actinopteri; order Cichliformes; family Cichlidae; genus Hemichromis; species Hemichromis elongatus. The sequence goes on from VUQR01019712.1 coordinate 4,777, forward strand.
CTTTGCCCAACCTTAGTTCAGACCATAAACTTTGGATTAATGGAGCAAAACCACGTCTCTCATACTACGTTTAACCTGAAGGATGGTGACTACAGTGACCTGCTGTAGATTATGTAGGAAAGTTGATGAACAGCAAACCTGCAACAGATCTGATAGAGCAGAGTTTGTTTCTTGCATGCACTAAGTGGCAGCAGGTTCTCAGCTTCCTAAGAAATGGACAATCAAGCCTAGAGTAAAGGTGGCCACCCGCAGTGCCTCCTGATAGATGTGTTAGTCTGCCCCCCAGTGTAAGGCTTACGCCACAGCTGCCCTACATTAACAGTATTGGTATTTCTGCTTCTGTCAGTCTGCACAGGTGCTTTAATCTGAATAGTTTTCTATGCTAAAATATAATAATAATTATTATTATTACTTTCTATGAATTTACAGAGTAAATGGTGAACTACATGATTATTTTTTGATTAAGATGCCAAATGAGTTATTTACTTGCATTCTTGGACAGAAAGTGTAGCCTTAGCGTTTGAATATTGTGTTTGATTAAATGTACTTATGTACTAAAGACAGAAGGATCACATTGGTTGTCGGTTCATATACCAACAAGACAATGTCAGAGACTGTTTGACCAGGATGAAGCAATCTGGAGCTGATGGGCCAGCGAGCTCAAAGTCCGGACTGGAATCCTATTAAACAGATTTGGGCTTTAGTGGATTCAAAGATAATCAGACAAAGCAAGAGTGTGGGACTAATAAAGGAAACTGTCAAAGTAAAAACAGTGCTAGAATACCACATGTAACCAAGTTTAATATTTGTATGGTCACTGTGTGTAAATAAGGACTCTGTGTTTATTCCAATGTTAATTGCCCAAAAATATTAATCTAGTGTGTAGTTTGTGTTTCTAAAATATTTGTGTGTGTCTAATGAACGCGTTAAATGTTAAATAGCTACGAGTGTTTAATAGCACTCGGAGAACTTTCTATGACACGCCTCATTCATGAGCACTCATGTACAAGTTACTGAGTGTCATTGAGGTTCTGTGCTCTCTGCTGTTTTTCCCCATTGTGAATGAACCTTTATAGGCTTAAAGGGTCAGCAGCACAGTGACCCTAAATATCTACGTAAGAGCGCTGAATGACATCAAGCAAATAATGGATCGAGGCGGTTCGGTTGGAGCCCAAACCCTGTAGAGATCCTCTGGATTGAACTCAGTAGCTGTTTACACTGAGAATGTGACTGAATGTGTGACAGCTCATTAAAGCCAAGCATTCTTTTATTGTCGGCACTGGGAGTGTTTGATGGGCGTTTCCGTTAAATACGGGAATGATTGGAATCCCGTTGTTGAAGAAGTAAAGGTAAAACGCGACTAGCACGAGACCTGAGAGGAAAAAAGCTGAAGAATGTCAAACTGAGCTGTTTGTCTTGGCCAGGCCGGTCATACGCAGCAGTTAGACAGGTGGTGGGCTTCAAGTGTCCCATCATAATTCACATTTTATTAACAAAAGAAATGAGGTCATGGATAGAAGAGGCGGAAATGAGCTTTTTGTGATTTGTGGCTAGGCTCTGCTTTCCTGATTGGTCATTCAGGCTCAGGGTGGAGCTGCTACGCCTCCACGTTAAAAGAGAGTCAGCCAGGATGGGATGGACGCCTCCCGGCTGAGGCGTTATCCTACAGGGAGGGTGGGGAAAGGGAGGTCTGAGCTTCGCCGCTCATCCTGCTGCCCCCGCAGACCTGCCCCACATAAATAGGCATGGAGGAACTTCTGGGTGAAGGGTTAGCATAGTTTTTGGTCTGGATCAGTGAAAATTAGATTTTTGAAGGTTTTTATATGCTGCCTTTTTTATCTTTACGTATTCAACATGACGTTTGCTTAGCGCCACAAATGAATAAACTCTAAGTTGCAGCATTTTAAAAGATTTCCTGGATAGGGATACTTTGCTACTAGCTGATGTTGCTTTTGTTTATATTTAACTCGTTTGGAGATAAGGGAGAAATAATGTAGAACACTGTAAAGGCTTCCCGCTTCTCACATCACAGCATGTGGCCGAGAAACATGGAAACATTCCTGTGGTTGCTTCTAGGACATTTAAATGCTGTTTTATGTTTTTTGTCTTTTAGTAAAGAGGAAAATGTGCTGACAAGGTGAACAGAGTAGTGTACTGGTGATTTTTCTTTGTGTCTTCGATCTCTAATAGAAGCCAATGTTTTGGTTTCCTCAGCTAAGGAGTACTGTAAGGTGGCGTACGCTTACAAAGCCACGAACGAGGACGAGCTCACCCTGAACGAAGGCGATATTGTCCACGTGCTGAGCAAGGTAAGCTTCAGGCTCACTCATGCTGTAAACTTGTGTCGCAAAATACCTTTTTCATCTGCGTCACAGCAACATGTGAAGCAGAAGAAGAACAGGTAAAGAACAAAGGACATGTGCAATCCTGTTACATGTCTGTGTGCACCGACTCTGCCCACACCATCAGGAGCTGAGCAGCTCAACATGTATCATATGACATCATGATGTCATAATGTTGCCTATCAGCCATGTAGCAACAGGCTAAAATAGCTTGTCCTTAGCACTTAGGCACATACAGCACTGCATAAAAGCATCCAATCACTGCCATTTATCAATAATAACATTTCACTTATGGTATGTGTTACTAATGTGTGTTTTGACAGTTCATAGCAGCTGCATTACAAGAGAGAAAAGTGAAAGCAACACACCGTTTCAGATTCAGTGCACAGACTCTGGGTGCTGCTGTTAGCTGGACAGCACAGATGGGGACACGCCTCACTCTGAGCTGAGGGGAGATCTCCACTGGACTTTTCACAGTCTTGTTTATTTACAGGAAATAAAAACAAGATGATCTAGATTTAAAAAAAAAAAATCTCTCAGGTGATGTTTGGATTTGAGACGGCGATACTTCGTTAAGCAAGATCGATCTGAATTAAGTAAAACGCACGAGTCATAACCCCATTAGGTCTTTTACCACTGCGCCTCTGATTGGCCAGTGTCTCAGTTTCTGTTAAAAAAAAAAAACCTGACCATCAGCTTTTTTTATTTTCTGTCCCCTGATTCTGGTTTTAAAAGTTCTTCTGGAAACAAGGAAAATAAACTGAATCCTCTCTGCTTGTTTTTTGTTTTATGTGCTGTAAATTAGGAATAAGAGCTCAAGCACAGAAAGTAGAGGCTGTACCTGGTCAGAAGTCAGATTCTATGAGATGATGTCAGTATCTTATCAGCAGCAAGCAGTACTTTGAATGTTGAAGAAATGAAGGTTTTATGTTGTGCTCATGAGAAGGAACACACTGAACTGTGGGATGTACAAAAGGAAATCCACAGTTGAGGCTGTGTTGTGGCTTTAGACAGTTACTGGGATCCAGTCCAGAGAGTAAGGTGTACCTTGTTATTTAGGCCTTCCAGACAGATGGCAGAGGTCCAGTGCTCACACTGCTCACTGCATCATTGTTTACAGTGTGTGAGAGGTTGTTAGCCACCAGGTGGTCTAACGCAACTCTGCACCTTCTTTTACATGTATCACATCATTATGAGCATCCTCTGAAAACCCCTGGAGTTGGACACCTAGTTATTTTTGCACAGCCTCTTCAGTCACCCGAGGTTGTAAGTGATCAGAGTGACCCTCACTCCCTCTTCGAGGAGTCAACCACAGTCTGTGCTGGGTCAGCACATTGGCCTCTGACCTGCTGTGATCCTGCCATCACTCGGATTCAGGCCGTTGTTATTTAGCAGCAGGAGAGCAGTGACACTTCCCTACAACTTCTCCACCTTCTCCTCCTTGTGTTTTTCTTGGGAAGCTGTCGCCATCTAGTGGAGAAACTAGAGAAGTGTGTTCAAATGAAACAAGCGTTGACATGTTTGTAGGAGTTTATTTTTTTAAAAGCTTATCAGTGAGCACTGCTTGTGTTTTTAGCCTTTTTGTTCTTCTCTGTCCTGTTTCACGTTTTCTTTGACCCCCTGGTTGCCAAAGTTTTTAAAGTAAAAAATAACTATTTTTTAAAAAAGGAAATTACATTAGTTTTATTGAAAGAAAAAAAAAAAACCCACGAGACTTATGGGACATACATGTGTGATGTGATTGTGTCGCCAGCCTCCACTCATCCTTTTCTGTCGCCTCTGTCACAGGACACAGGAGAGCCGGGCTGGTGGCGAGGCGAAGTCGGAGGCAAAGAAGGCGTCTTCCCCGACAACTTCGTCGTCATGATTTCTGAGGCAGAGAAAGAGGTGGGATTAAAAGAGAGCAGAATGAACTCATTCTGGCCTACAGTCGATGATCCCAGTCATTTGTTACTGGATTCATCTGATTTACGTTCTTCAAGTCAACCAAGGGACACGTGGGGCTCGGGAGGTTTTCACCTTTATCAGATATGGAGTGTTTAAAGTTGTGTTTGCACCGTGGCTTACAGACTGTCTGCAGTGGTGGGTGGTGTTCATGGTGCAAATTATGAGAGTAAACACGATACAAGGATATGGTCTTTCTATGTGCTGGTACTAAAATTAGAAACATCCAGAGGGATGCTGAGAGGCTCTTCAGACTGGAGCAGTTAGCCATCTCTTAGTAAAGCTGCTACTAGTTGGTTGTTTGTAGTCTGTGTTCTTGTGTCCTTCCATTCCCCTCATCCATTAACCAGTCACAGCTGATATACTGTGCTTATAAGTTAAAACCAAACTTCAATAAATTAATTCAGTGTTTATAACCTGAACAGACTTATTTCAGACCAATCAGGAGGAGTAAATATGATGTCATTCAAACTCTCATCTCCTCATCAGATTATCAGGGCTCACATTGAGGGGACTGACAGCAGGTTAGCATCCACGTTAGTGCTGCGTCTGACAATGAGCCACACAGGGATGTCGCGTTGTGGCGTTCTCTTGTCTCATTTGAGGTCATCTCTTTGTGCATCTCAAAACTGTCTTAAAACATAGTGTGGTGAAGTCTTCTTCAGTTCCTTTGCAAAGTCACTGTTATGTTTAAATGTATAGATTCGGACATCAAAATGAGTCAGTGAAAGAGGCTAAATCCTCTTATTTCAATAATGTTATAAGTCGTCATAAGAATAACCCAAGACTTCTACTTGATCCATCAACAGTATTGTTTCTCCCCCAACTCAGCATGCTGTGTTACTTTCTATAAAGGTTTTAATACTTTCCTCAATCACTTTGTAAGTAAGGTGCTGAAGTTGAGATCCAAAATCTTCTCAAGTGTCTCCCCATTTATTGATTCAATTACAGTGATCGATGAAATGAAATCTTACCTCCCTCTGTCCTGTCTGGGACTCTGACCAGCATCGGCCCCACATTGCTATCCATCATCAACAGTTTACTGAGACAACGTTGTGTTCCTTCCTATTTTAAACATGCTGAGGTAAAAAAACAGAATCTAGGTCCTGGCTTAGTTTAGCTGGCATTATTCAGTCTTTTAGTGACATTTCTTATCATTTCTGTGCCGATGACATTCAGCTGCATTTGACCTTTAAGCCTCATCAGCTGGATAGGCTGTCCCCCTTAGTCCAGTGTTAGTGTTCCTACCTTGTCTATCAACTACCTTGTTTTAAACATGAACAAGGCTGAGGTCATAGCTCCTCGTGAACTACATTGTTAAATCAGTCAGGTTGTTCTGCCAAGCCAAACATTCAAAATCTTGGAGTAATATTTGGTTCCTCTCTGGGCCTGACTCACATGTAAAATCTTTCTCGTTCCTGTTTCTTTCATTTAAGGAACATTTCTAAACTGTGACATATGGTCTCCTTAGCTGAACTGAATGTTAAGCTGTATGTAACTCACTGTGCAGGTGTCCTGTGGGGGGCATGGCTACACGCAGGTGGGAAAGGGGGTGTGGTAGTTTGTGGAGAGGGGACTTTTTAGTGTTTCGGTGGAGGAAAGAAGGCGACCGTTAAAGTTGGAGTTACAATGTCATTTGTGGGATTATTGGATTAACATTGGTAGCAGAGGATGGCTGCTGCTGGGAGTTACATAGCGCCACCACTGTGGATGTTCTTCTGACCAAACTGGACTCTGTGTTTTTAAAAGAAGAAAAAGATCAACTGTATGAAGCTGTTACAGAATGTGATTGGATCAACAAAGTGGCGTGTCGATGGTGGATTAGATTACCAAATTTAAACGACTTTACATCAAGATACGCAAGTTCACAATGGAACTACCAGATGCTGTGTTAGCATTTAAGCTACTAGACACCGCGAGGCTAAATATTAAAGACAAACAGCTAGCACTTTCCGCTTGTTCCAGTGTCTCTTTTGATAAGGTGAAATCAGCCTTAAAAAGGATTTTCGGCAACAACGTCTGTACGCCACAAGAGGGCGACTCCGCCTTCTTCACAAAGTACACAGGCAAGCGCGAACGTGGTTCCAACTAAGAGCAACCACAAAGAATAGCTGCAGGCACAAATCGACTGACAAATATGGGAGAACAAGATGTGCAGTCTGCCGAAACACTTATCACTGAACATGTGAAGCTAAGAACAGCTGTGGCATCAAAGAATGATGTTGAAGAATGTAATATTACTCTGTTTTCAAACGAATCACCCTCTGATACACAAATCTTCATGATTGAAGCTTTAGGGTCTGCTGGACCTGACGCTGCTTGTACAAGAACTGTGTGTGGAGAAAAATGGCTTGCAGATTATGCAAGTGAGTTGCCTCAGAAATGGTTACAAAAAAAAAAAAAGATGAACAGAGCACAAGACCGTTCTGCTTTGGTGATAAAGCAAAATTGTTCCATCCAAAAGGAAAGTGACAATTTCAGAAAAAACAGGAAGAACTAGATGCAAGATAGAAGCAGAAGTGGTTCCAGCTGATACACCGATGCTTTTAGGCAAGACTTCATTAAAGAGAGCAAGTGCAGTCTTGGACAAAGCAACAATGTTTGATCAACCTGTTAAACTTGAACTGACATCTTCTGGACACTATTGTGTAAACTTGAGAAATTAGAGCGACCTTAAGACGCCGAGGGATGAAGATGAAACTCACTGTGACAGACAAAGGACAAAAAGGCAGTCCTTCTTAAACCACACAAACAATTCAGGCATGCATCAGTTGACAGACTGCAGAAACTCCTGTCTTGCTCAGGCAACCGTGACGATGAAAGCATCACAATCCTGAAGAATATTGTAAAAACCTGTGAAACATGCATCCGATACAGTAAACTAAAACATAAGCCTGCAGTGGGTTCACCCGTGGCTTCAACATATAATGAAACTGTTGCAGTGGACCTGCATGAGCTTGAGCCGGGACTGTGGTACCTACATACCATTGGCTACTTCAAAAGATTCAGTGCAGGAAATATCATCACCACAAACGGACCCGGGGAGATAGTGAAGCACTTTATCCACTGCTGGATAAGCTTTCACGGTCCTCCGCGCAGACTTTTCAGTGACAATGGCGTGAATTTAATACTGAAGAAATTAGAGACATGGCTGAAAAATGTAACATTGAGGTTAAAGCCACTGCAGGGTACAGTCCATGGAGCAATGAACCACAAATGAAAATGGAAGAAACTGAAAAAGAAAATCAGACAAAGCAGATGAAAACCTTTTAAAGACCCCAGCAGCAGTGCTTGGTTAGGAACACGACTTTGAAAGTGACAATGAGGAGATGGCATCAACATACAATGATCCAATACAACCTGGAGAAAGTGATCCTGCACTGTCCCACTCAACCACACATATAGAAGGACCAAAACTTAACATCGGATAAATAATTAAATACACAAACAAAGACACTGGTCAAACATGTGCTGGAAAAATAATCAGTCGAGCAGGAAAAGCCACTGGGAAACACAGAAAGTGGTACTAGGTGGAGAACAGCGAGCCAGAGGAAGTTGCTGGATCCATGGGTTCCATGTCTGAAGATGCCGAGTCATGCACAGACAGAAACGGAGATGAAATATTAGTGAAGGAAGACATCTTCTCACAAGCCAAACAAACTGAACTCGACATGTGGAAAAGACACATTGTGTTTGAAGTGGAGAAAGATGAAGGTCAGGAATGTATCTGAAGGAGGTGGGCGTGCTCACTGAAGGAAACATCAGTGGGCACCAGAGGCTTGGAAGAAATAAACACTCAAGAACCGTCCAAAGACTCGCCAACGTGTTCCTCCGAGTCCCTGATGATGGTCATAGCAGTCACGTGTCAAATCTGAACTCTATGGACCTTATTTTACAAGACAGATTTAACCTGAGATGTGTACATCCAACCACCTGAAGAAGCGCAAAGGACCTAAATGGAAGTTGAATAAATGTATTTTTGGCCTGGCAGATTCATTATTATGGTACAACAAGGTGAAAAACACCAGAAGCCGGGGCACAGGGTCAAAAGTCCATCCAGCTGTTTTCTACTGGCTAGATGAGCTCTGAGGTAACAGGGGTACTTGCATGTCATGTAGATGACATGGTTCAGAAGAACTTTTGAAATGGAAAGAACTGCACTGTCTTGTGGATTTTTCAGTCCATCCATCCATCCATTCGCTGCCGCTTATCCTTTTCAGGGTCACAGGGGGCGCTGGAGCCTATCCCAGCTGTCATAGGGCGAGAGGTGGGGTCCACAATGGACAGGTCGCCAGTCTGTCGCAGGGCTAACACACAGGGACAACCATTCGCTCCCACATTCACTCCCACACTCACACCTATGGGCAATTTGGATTTTTCAATTAACCTATCCCCAGAAAGTGCATGTCTTTGGACTGTGGGAGGAAGCCGGAGTACCCGGAGAGAACCCACGCGGATTTTTCAGTGAATAAATATATTTAGTTTGAAGAATTTAAAATGACTTTATTGACTTGTTTTCCATGACAGTCACAGTCAGATAAAAACAGAACATTTTATACTTGGTCATCTAAAGGTATTGGCTGAGTTTGTATTTGAATCTTTTTATGTCAGAGCCTCTTTTCAGAGGACTCTGGCCAAAATAACATCTCTGATGGACAGAGTCTCCCACCCCATGCATGTGAATGTTGCTGAACTGCAGAGCTCCTTCAGTGACAGACTGCTGCATCCTCGATGCATGAAGGAGCGTTTCCGCAGGTCCTGCAGCTGTCAGACTGTACAATCAGAACTG
>VUQR01019713.1:2189-19753 GCA_015108515.1 Hemichromis elongatus
ATGTATTGATCACTTTAGTAATATTAATATCAATTTTTTCACTTAGTTATATGCATGTAGGATAGCACCACAAATGCCCCATCACACACAATTTGTAGACAATTTAAATATACAAGTGAAATAAAAGGGTTCCTCAGATGTGTGATTGAGTAAACTTGCTTTGACACTTGTGGACAGGAAAATTATCTTTTAAGTCAAAAAAATAAAAATTTTAAAAATTTAATATTTTGCACCTTAAAATCCACTACTACATATGTTAGGTTAAGGTTCTTGATATAACATAACAATATGAAATGAAAAGATGATCTTTAGTTTCAATTATTATTTTTTTTTTTTGTAGATATGATCCACTTCCTACTTCTGCTACATGAGTGCCAGTCTGTTCTAAGCAGGTATAAGTATATGAAGAGTCCTATATGTTCCCTGTTGACCCTAAATACCAGCCTGAGGATTTAGGGTTTAACCTCTTAATCCAAGGACTGCATTTTACAGCACATACACATACAATGTCAATGTTTTTCTATAAGTCTCTGAGTCAAAGAGTGCAGGGGAGGGGGGGCATTTTATGGTTGAGAGTGCGGATATCTTGGGGATAGAAGCTCCTCTTGAGTCTCTCTGTCCTTGCCCGGATGGTGCAGAACCTTCTGCCGGATTGCAGAAGTGTGAAGTGTTTGTTGCCAGGATGAGACGGGTCCTTCATTTTCTGCGCTGCTCTAGTCCAGCATCTCCTGGTGTATGTGTCCTGAAGTGGGGGGGGGAGCAATCCTGCAGCAGCGTTCTGCGGTGGGGATCACTCTCTGGAGAGCTTTTTGATCCTTAACACAGCTGTTCCCATACCAGTCTCCTCTTTTGTAACTTTGATTCCATTTTTCTTTCTTACAAAGTCAATGAGTCTCCTTCTTAATATATTTACTCTAGCACCATGGAGATTTTGGCTCTTCTTCTGCTTCTAGTGGACGTTCTTCACTGTGTGAAAATCAAAGCTACAAAACTTCCTATTCCCATTCACTGCCATAAATACAATCCACCTTAGCAATTTTGTTATTGCTCGTCAGTTTTAGTAGTAAAAGTAGTCTCAAATGAGTATTTTCTTTACTTGCTTTCTCAGATGCAGTGTCTATCTGAATCAGTCCAGGCAGACTGCAGTTGTTTGAATGTATGTATGTATGAATTATTAGTATTTTACTGTAATGATGTCATTCATTGTGAAGTTGTGTGTACTTTCAAATCTAAAATAAACTCATGTAACAAAACAAAGAAGTCAGTTTTATCCATTTAGTGCCCAATCACAACAGCAGGTGCCTCGAGGTGCAGATGTACTCAAATACAAATATTTATAAAGATGACAGAAGAGAGTACTGGTATGAGACTGAGCTCAGATGTTTGGATTGGAATTTTGTAGTGATTTTTATGCTGTAGCTCAGGCAGTAGAGCAGGTCGGCTACTGATCGGAAAGTTGGTGGTTCAATTCCTGGCTTCCCCTAGTCTGCATGCCAAATATCCTTGAGCAAGATACTAACCCCAAGTTGCTCTCCAATGCAGTCATTGGAGTATGAATGTCTGTGTGAATGTTAGGTAGAAAGCACTAAGAAAAAATGTGCTTGTGTGAATGGGAGCAATTGGGTGAATGCCCAAGTTGTATAAAGCACTTTGAGTGCTCAAGATTGAGTAAAAAAGCGCTATATAAGAACCAGTCCATTTACCGTTTACCATGACAGAATCTTTGCTTTGTCTCTTGCATAGGGATTTCTCCAGGTTCTTGGAATGTTTTGATGATATTATGAACTGTAGATGATGACAGAAGTCTTCACAATTTTTACATAATTTTATATAATACACAATTTGTGGATGCAGTTTCTGACTGAATGGAGAGCACATATAACATACTACTGTTTACTGAGGTCATGGCTCCTTAAATCATAAATCATGCAGATAAGAATTAAGTGCTCTCTGTAGACACTGTCTGCAAGATTCAGCTTCATTTAAATTAACACCTGTTTTTTCTTTGCAGTACATTTGAATCCTGTCAAACGTAATGGACTGACAGGCGCAGTAAGTCATATGGAAGTGAATCAGTATTACTCAGTGCTGAGTGTAAAAGAGCAGTGCTTTCGGATTTATAACACTTCATTAACATTTCCAAATTTACTTTGTTGTTTCTCTGATGAAATAATGTAAACCCTAAGCTCCAACCTGATTTGGTGTTCATTTACTTCATATTTGATATGAGCTTTGATGTGACTTTTTTATTTGTTTATTTTTTCGGTAGTCATCTTTGATTTGATTACCAAAAAAAATATCAATCATTTTCTCCGTGCATAAAAGGATCTAAGAAAACATTCTTTTTGCCTGATATTGTTCAAAGTATCAATCAACACATAAGCATGCATGCACATTTGCAGTGAACAGCAATCAGTGAGTTTGAACATTTGAGATTAACAAAAACTTGATGACAGACAAGTTAGTTGTTCTTTAATATAATCCATACAGTAGTTTGCACAAAAGTATGGATTATAATATTGTGTAATTGCATCTTTTTTAGGCAGATTTTTTAAGGAGAAATGTACACTGTGCGTCTCTGTTAACTTAGTATAAAGTTTATTTGGTGATTGTGAATTATAAATTTGTGTCCCAAATTTGCATATCTCAGCAAATGTAGAGTTAAATTGAAAGAAAATGATCTTAAACATTGTTTTAACCATTTCACAATCATATCTCTACCAATGTTTTTTCAGCACAAACAAAAGGATTTTTTAGGATGTTTTTAAAGGTGTCATTTTTAGCCACATTTATTACTTTTTAGTTTGTTGCATTGATCTGGTGGCTGTATTTCATATATTCAACTGATGGGACCTAGATTGTTTGCCAGGGTGTTAAGGGGTTTGTTTGAATGATTGTACATTCATTTTTAGATAGATTATATAGTTTTATATAGTTGTCAAGATTTATTTTCTTCCTTTTTTTTAGAATACTAAAGAGGTTTTTTGTCTTATCAGTGAAAGCAGGGGAGGAGACTGAAGGATTTTGAGGTAGCTGGGCCAGTCCCTTCGACCACATCAGTATCTGCATTACTGTTAGGGTTTATACATATCTCTAGATCTTTTATACATATCTCTGTACATTTTTCATACATATTTCTGTACATTGTTATCTGTATATACGAACATTTATATATATAGGACCACTTAGTGTCTCTTCCCCTTGCTATAAGAGCTGTGTAACACCCAAATTTTTTATTTGTGAGATAATAACGGTTTATTCTATTCTATTCTATTCTCTACTGGTACAGAGTTAGATTTTTAGAGAGTCAAACCAGACTTCCTGTTAAATGGCTTGTGTGTCGTGGAAATTGACAGATGCTTTAAATTAGCCCTCAGAAGGATAGTATTACACACACCAACACAGAGGAAACAGGTGATGTTTACGCTGAATGACCAGTACATTTGAATGCTGTATTTAAATAATACCTGTTGATTTAATTAATGATTCTTGCAATGGAATGATGGAATAATTTATCTTACCCTGACGCTTTCATTCCTCATGACAGTAGTGAGATTAACTTTATGTGTCAGCTTCAAAAGATTCATCATTCTCTAACACTTGTTTGTGCTTTGTGTGTGTTTGCATATACAATTTATTAGTTGTTCAGGTGTACTCAGCATGATGTTTTAAGGTTTATGGTCATGTACGGCCTGGCAGGCAGTAATCATTCAGTTAATCTTTGTAGTATTCATACCTTTGAAAACTAATGGGAAAGAACCTTCATTTCTTAATTAACAGAATGTCGAAAACACATTTGTATCATAATCATCAGCTCGAGATAATCAAGGCAGACTGTAGACTTTTACGTCCTGTAGGGGTTTTTAGCTGTAATGTATGCACACATACATTATAAAAATAAATTAATTGTTCATGTTATTAATCTTTTACAGGATTGTTGGGGTGTAGCTCATATATATATTATTTCTGTTCACATTCAGATTTTGTAACATAGCAAATAATTTGTGTATGTTTATTATAGTTTCTCTGTTGATTAGGTTCGTTAGGTTTAACTAAGATGTCCAGCATCTTCATGATACCAGCTAAAATTCATTTTATTATTATCTTTATTTAAATTTACAGTACTGTGCAAAAGTTTTAGGCAGGTGAGAAAAAAACACTTTAAATAAAGACTGCTTTCAAAAATGAAAAGTGTTAATTACCTTTTTTCATCAATCAACAAAATGCAGTGAATGAACAAAAGAGAACTCTTAATCAAATCAACATTTGGTGTGACTAAACTGAGGTTATTGTACCTGGCCCTGAAAATCTTAGAAATAAGGTATATAAACAAATTCTTACTCTGGATGGCATTACCTCAGCCCCCAGTAACACCGTGAGGAACCTTTATGACCAAGATATGTCCTTCAATGTACATATTAAACAAATATGTAGGACTGCTTTCCTCCATTTGCGCAATATCTCTAAAATTAGAAATATCCTGTCTCAGAGTGAAAAACTAGTTCATGCTTTGATTACTTCCAGGCTAGATAGTGTAATTCATTATTACCACCATATGGTGATACTGGAAATGCTGATGCTGAGTGTGTAAGTACATGCTATTCGTGTTGTGTAGTTATGTAAAGCTTGAGGGTGTTGTGTGTGACTGTCTAGGAAAACAGCTGATCCCTGTAGTGACAGATGGGAGAAAAACATGCAAAAGGGCAAGGTGGGAGGGATGAAAGAGAAATCTTGAAAGAAACAAACATTCCAATGAACACTTTTATGCTAAGGAGACTGTTAAGGTGGAGTGGCCTGAACGAGAGAGTGGACCTAAAATGTAGATATAGACAGAGGCACTGAGCCTTTCTAGATACTGAAACATACTGGAGAGAACAAGTTTATCTTCTGTGTCTTACTTGTTAGTGTGGCGTGAGGTCCAGTTGGATCCCATGAGTGGTCCAGAGATTCTGAGAGATGAAGCTATAAACACTTCTGTATTTTTTATTTCACAACTACCTCAAAATTGTACTGACACATTTATGCTGTATCGTTCACTTTACAAATGTATTTTGTATTTTGTAATGTAATGAAAGTAGAATGGCAAAAACTGACACTAACAGACACAAACAAGGCTGACTGTCTCCAAAGGCTGACCAGAGGACAAGAGATGGTTGACACTGTAAATTGGTAATAGTTGTCTTCCTCGTACAGGGAGAAGCTCAGTGCACAAGGCATAAATATGCAGACTAAAGAAAAGAAAAAAAAACACACACACACGAACAAGAGGAGCCTATAGAGAATTTATAGAGCTTATCTTGGAAAAGAAAAATGTGTTTGGCACAGCAGTGATCAAAATTTTGATTGCAAAAGCTGCCAAACAGGACAGTATTTAAAACATCTGGTTGCAGATGTCCATCTTCTGGTAAAGACAATGATGAGGCTGAGAATATGAATTCAATTGACTTTTGTGGCTTGATAGATTATTATGTGACATTTCCTCCAGTGACATCATGACATGGACTGATTCTCTTTTAAGTGGATTAAGTGGTATTTTCATATTAGACTTCTGCAAAAATTCCAATTGACCATAATGAACACCATGTTTGAACATAAGAATGTCCATAAGTGTATGTGACACTAGGACACCCTAGAACGCAGGTCAAAGATTTATTTTGTAATTGTATCAAATAATATCTGTGGTCATATATTCTAGACATGCAGGTGAAGAAATTACCAGATCAAGTTGTCAAGTAGCAGGGATAGATTCTGGACTAACCTGGAACACATTGCTGACAATAAGTCTAACACCCAGTGGAAATGAGTCAGACTCATCCAGGGATGCCCTTTATCACAGATTCGGGTCAACATTTTTATGGATAGAAGGCTTCCACTTTGGCAGCCTTTATCTCCAAGCTTTCAGTTTATGAGATGATCTATGCTTCCACCCTAACCTATGGGTACAAGCTTTGGGTAATGGCTAAAGAACATGATCATGAATACAACTGGCAGAAATGAGCTTTCTCTGAATGGTGGCTGGCCACTTAAGAGGGGGTCAGAGTGGATCTGCTGCTTTAGAGCCAGTTCAGGTGGTTTGGGTGTCTGACTAGGATGCCTGCCGGGCACCTTCTGGGTGAGGTGTTTCGGGCATGTCCCACTGGAATGAGGAGCTGGTCAAAATTTGAAAGAGACAAAGAAAATAAATGTAACCATTTAACATCAACAACTATTTTTTTTTTTCAAGGAAAAACAAAAGCAGCTTGTTTTTATCCAAGTATAAGGTTGGATTTAGTGTTTAGAGCTGGCGTGTGGGTCATCATACATGATTTAATTACAGATATTTAACCTGAAGGGGTTAAATACTTGGTAGACATGATAAAACATGGTAAACATGTTGGTTATACATTATATCTCAGTATTATTGGTTTCAACATGTATGCTAATAATGAAAACTAGAGTTATGTATACTAAAATAATCATGCATATACTGTTAATTAGATCCCATCAAACTGAGCTATGTACAAACAGGTGGCATGACATGTCTTAATTTGAATGAACACCTGTTTTACATTGCAAGCTATTTGAATACTATCAGATATGATTGATAGAATAAAACATAGACTTTAAAAAATCTTTCTTTTTTTCAATTTTTTACACTCCATTGACAGTCCCAAACTGTGTTTTATTTTCTGTTACATATAAAAACTTAAACTAAACGTATTGCACTAATTACACAAGTTCCTTGTTATTAGTTGTTTAGTATTTTTCTACATGTTGGTGTGACAATAAGAATTAGTTTTTTGCTACATAAAGTATCCATAGCGTTTAGAAAATGCAGGTGTACCCTGGATCACTGCATTGTGACCCAAATGCTGAAGTATAATTTGATTCTGTAATTTAAGTAACACCTATTGAGTAATGCAAAAAAAACAAAAAAAAAACACTTCTCTTAGTTCTGTAGCTGTGTAAACTCATAGCACTCAGAAGCATCAGTGCACATTTAGAGTGAAGAGCAGTCGGGCAGTTTTGGGACGTGAACCGGAGGAAACAATTCAACCTCAAAGGTGCTCTTTAATATTTTATAATATTGTGATATTTTAATTTTTAAATGTTTTATCTTTCATAACATTTTTCAGCTTTTGTATTCCTTTTTAGTCTGATGCCAATAAGATTTAAGTTTTTTATTCTCAGAAGAATCTTACAATTTTCAAAACAAGTATTTCCAGGCATTAGGTTTTATGTCGTGAACTATTTTCTTATAATGGCAACACAGACAATGGATGCTCTTACATATATTCATCTATATTAACTATACATCACTTTAACATTTCATAAATATATTTTTTTGTCATGTTTTAGATGATATGATATACAGTGACTTTAAAAAGTATTCATACCCCTTGAACTTTCACACATTTTGTCACCTTACAACCACAAACTTAAATGTTTTTAGTGAGATTTCCTGTGATAGACCAACACAAAGTAGCACATAATTGTGAAGTTGTATGAAAAGGATACACGGCTTTTTAAATTTTAAGCAAATAAAAATGTGAAAAGTGTGGCATGCCTTTGTATTCACCCCCCCTGCATTAATACTTTATAGAGCTAGCCTTCACTGCAGTTACAGCTGCAAATTTTTGGGGGGGTATGTCTCTACCAGCTTTGCACATGTAGAGACTCAAATTTGTGTCCATTCTTCACTGCAAAATAGCTCAAGTTGTTCAGGGTCATTATCTTGCTGCAAGGTGAATCTCCTTCCCAGTTCCAAGTTCTTTGCAGCCTCTAACAGGTTTTCTTTGAGGACTGCTGTTTTTAGCTCCATCAATCTGTAGATTTCAATCAATCTCCATCAATCTGTGGACAGCTAAGTTCTGGTAGGTTTTCAGTTGTAGCATACTGATTTTGAAGAAATGGAATAGTGCCTTGTGACATGTTTAAAGCTTGGAATATATATATATATATTTTTAGCCTAACCCTCCTTTAATCATATTCACAACTTTATCCCTGATGTGTCTGGTGAATTGCTTGGTGTTCATGATGCTGTTTGCTCACTAATGTTCTGTAACAAAGCACTGAGGCCTTCACAGAGCAGGCATATTTATAATGACACAAAATTACACACAGGTGAACTCTATTTTCTAACTAGGTGACCTCCGAAGGCTTATTGAATGCACCGGATTTTTTTAGGGGTATCATAGTACAGGAGCCTGAGAACCAGTGCACACCAGAATTTTTTTATTTGCTTAAAATTTGAAGAACATGCATTATTTTTATACCACTTCCCAATTATGTGCTATTTGTATCAATCTATTGCAGAAAATCTCAATAAAAAAAAACATCTAAATTTGTGGTTGTAAGGTGACACAATGTGTAAAAGTTTAAGGGATACAAATACTTTTTCAAGGCACTCTAATACATAAGCAACATACTGCCCTTTTCCCACCCTTTCTAAGTATATTTATTTTTCCCACTGTCAGCAATTTCGTACCAATGTCAGGTTGGCTGATAATTAAGAATCTATGTAAGATAATTTTTTTACCGAATAAGAAAAAAATCCCTTATAAAAATATTTCAGGAACCACTTATTACTCAAAATTTTGCTCCCAAAGTTTTCCCAACTAATCAATGACTTCCTTTAGCTACATTTCCTTAATAAGATGCATTATAACTAACCTGTCAATCCCTCCCCTGTCTGTCCCTATAATTGTTTTTTTTTTTCTCCTCAGATCTACATCATACAGCAGACATGTCATTTAACGCAACCTCCAACTATTTTTTGGAGTATATGTGCTTCAAAAGTTCAGTCAAATTTATTCCCTTCTATACAATGAGAATCATCCTTCTCCTCACTTTCTCTGTCCTTGTCCTTTATGTTGGTCACCAAAGATGGAGAAGGCAGCACTCTTTTAAAACAGCAAGCCACTCTGATATCTTCACTTCCCACATGGTGGCCATGGAGCTGAGCTGGATATTGGGGTGTGTCCTCACCTATTATGGCACATATAATGATCACTTAGTTGGTTTGCAAGTAGGATCATATGCTTGTACAACTGCTTATTATGGAGAGATATTTTTCCACGTCCTGACCTGTGTAGAGCGTTATCTGGCTGTTGTTCACCCCATCACCTACATGCGTCTAAGAAATGCCCGTGGGATCAGGATCAGAAACATCAGTATTGGTTGTGTTTGGCTGCTGAGCTTTGGACTGTCAGTTGTTAAATTCTTATTACCCCCTGATTACAAAACTGCCCCATTTTTCAGCATTTTGGCTCCCTCCATAATAATCATATCTTTCTGCAGCCTCTCCGTTCTGTGTGTTCTGATTCGGCGAGGGCCAGGGGAAGGAGGTGGGGAAAGGGAGACGGTTGACCAATCAAAGCTGAGAGCTTTCTACACCATCACAGCTATAAGCTGTGCTGTGTGGCTATGTGTTGTTGGTTTTCTTGTATCAAATGCTCTCAATGAGTCACATCTGCTGAGCAGCACTGGCAAATGTTCGATGTTGATGTATATGGTCTGGTTTAACTTGCCCAGCTGCTTGGTGTTACCTCTCTTGTATCTGCATAGGGCAGGAAAACTTTCATGTCGCTGTTGTTTTTAACTAATGACACAATGGGTCTTTTCTGTATTTGTCCACATTGATCAAGTTTGATGTGATATCCTAATATCAGTGCATTTGGGCTGATTTTTTAAAGCAGGGCAATCTTGGATGCCTGAAAAATGCAGCAGGAAAAATTAATCTTAAACAAGTTTTGGAGGAAGAAAAGCAAAGTTTTTTCAGCTGCAATAGAAGGTGATTATAAGGTACACATTGAGTCGATCAAGTGTTTTTACCAATGGCATCATGGGCTTGTTCAACTCTCATAATTATGTCAAAACTTTGAAGAATGTTCTGGGCTAATGTGACATGCTAACCGTACTGCTTTATTCCTTGTTTGAATGGGGACAAAATTCAACACAGACTAAATAGTTTTTCATCCAAAGCATACATGTCACATAAAAAAATAATGGCTGCTCTCCATGCAAATGACAGCACAAATCATCTTTATTGTTTGTACAATGCTTGTTTGTGCTTTCTGTTTGCTTATATGATTTATTATATAACTTTCCCAGAAGGAAAACTAAACTTTAATCATATAGGTTGATGTTACTACCCTGTCAGGTAGTAATCATCTATAGGCTTAAAAACGTATAGTTTGAGAACAGAACTTTCTCTTCTATACTAGCATATCGGGCTGACCATGGTTCAGGGGGTTGGGACGCTCATCTTGTAACCGGAAGATGAGCGATGCCGGTTCGATCCCCCAGCTCTCTGTCCTGGTCATTGTGTCCCAAGACACTTTACCCTGGCCAGAGGGGCTGATGGCGCGATATAGCAGCCTTTCTTCTGTCAGTCTGCCCCAGGGCAGCTGTGGCTACAACTGTGGTTTGCCTGCACCAGTGTGTGAATGAATAGTGGAATTGTAAAGCGCTTTGGGTGCTTGAAAAGCACAATAAAAATGTAATCCATCATCATTGCTGAAAACACATGATTGTACCAAATTTCCTAGCTAGGGCTTTTTAAGGCAGGCTTTAGTATGTTTGGATACTATAGGCCTTTTTAGCGGTACTCTACACACATGTACAAGATAGAAGTAAAGTTTTAATAATTACATAACTTTTTATTAACCTTTTAAAGAATTAATCAAATGTAGCTCCTAAATATTTCTTTTCACATTAAGATTTTTAATTTAATTTAATATAACAAATAATCTCTGTATTTCTTATGACATTTTCCCTATGTTTATTAGCTTCGTTGACAAGCGCAGACTATGTTTAGCTTCCCATTATCCATCATCAGTAAAGTCTTTGTTTGCACATGTGTTAATGATAATCTGTAAGAATCAGCCTATAGTTGTCATGATATTTATGTACATCATAATCAAATGTGCATAGGGGTCCTATTAGCTGAACATGCTGCTATTTATATATTTTGTGATAATTTCTTGTGACACCCATTTTATAAGCCTAACAAAAATAAACAGTTTAAGTACATAATCTGTGTTCCACGCCACCAGTGCCTGACATTACTGCTGCCTTGGTGAAAATACATATATTTTCTAAGCAATTAATTATACATTATAGTGTAACATCCTGAATGCAGACCGAGATTTTAAACAATACTGTGGCGTAGAATACAAAATACAACATAATTTAATACCACTTTACATCTTATATGACAGTGTTATGTTGAAAGCTAAAAAAAAAATGAGGTGAAATAATGTAAAAATAACTAAAAAATTTTAAATATTAGTAAAAATGAATGACATTTATCATCCAGTGTATGGTCAAAAAAATGTGAAAGTCAGGGAAATTGACAGAGAGCGATGACCAGTCTGTTTCGAAATTTCGAAAAGAAATCTGCCATCACAAACACAAACTGTCATCCGATAACTTTTTCAAGTAACGAGTAACGTAAGGAATTACAATTGCAAAAAAAGGTCATTCGATTACTGCTACTTTCACGTAAGCACACTGCATTACTGTGTTACTAAAAAGTTTTTTGTTTTTTCTTGCAAGAATCTTTCATGACAATGAAGTAAGTGAGTGTGACGTTCGTGGCAACAACTGTATGCAAATCAACAATGGATAATATATTGAGTGCGGGAGAGAGTACAACCATGCAGCGTTTAAAGCGTGGAAGTACTGACCTTACTTTGAGTTTGAGTCTGTAAAAAGTGACAAAAACATTAGCATCCGCTGTTCACTGGGTGGGAAGAAAATGTCTTTTTAAAATGAAAAAAAGCCCTAAACTTCTGAGCAAGCCCCAAGTACACTGTCATGGGAATGTGAAATTCACAGAGAAACACCGGGAGCCTTCCACTGGCATGACCGCTGCGGCACACCTGCACCAGGGAAAACCTGCTAAAAAGGGAAAAATGGAGCAACAGGACTGCTGAGTCTTTGATTTTATTTATTTTTGGCTGTGTTTTACTGGAATTTATTTGAAAGAGTGAGTGTAAACACAAAAAGCTATTTTATTTTATATGCTGGAACATGGCAGAAAATAGGTTTAAATGTTAAACAAAATTCTTCCAGTCAGAGAATGTTGCATATAATTAAATTTTTGCTTGATGCATAAAGTTAAAAGATTAAAACTAATAAAACAAGTTTTAAAAAGAGACTTTTTTTCATTTGATTACATTTTATATGATGGATTATGCAGAAAAAGTAGAACTGGGCTGAAAGATATAACCCTAGGTTTATTATATTCTCTTGATGCATTCTCAATCGTCCAGGTAAGTAAATCTCCAGAGGTTGATTCTATTCATCTGGATGTAATGTTTTCAATGGGAGGAATGTTTCGTCACGCATCCAAGTGACATCTTCAGTATTAGCTGACTGCAGGTTTCCCCAATCTTATAAACAGTACATTTACAGTACATGAGTTTAATATAGTGGTTTAGAAACTAAGCCCAGATATGTTACTTTAACAGGCTGCAGTAACCAGTAAGAGCTATTTATACTAATGTTAATTAATACTTAGACTTTCACTTTCACTGTTGACAAAGGGTTAAAAAGGAATGTGAAGAGTGTAGACATTTTGAATACAGGATATTTTATTTAAGTTGTTTAGCAGGATCAAAACAAAAGCAAAATCAAACACAGTTTTAAACACATTATCACCAACAGAGACTGATGCAGCCCATTTTTCTTGTAGGTTTGATTAGGGCTGTACAACAATGCACATTTAGCTAAAAGTGGTGTATGTGTTATACATTTTGAAATTTGACTAGCAGAGGAAGCCTGAAGAATAGAAAATGTTGCAATGTTTTATGATGAACTGCAGGTGGCAGAATTGGACAGAAATGAACACGTGCTGTGATCACTGGAAACGGACTGCAGAAAACTAAATACCTATAATCCAGTTATTGGACTATTCATACAGTCCACATTGTTCACAAGAGAACACCTACAGAAACATCCTGCTCCATTTCAAATTCTTATCCAGATGACAGAGGAGTGTACTGGTATGACACTCTAGGAGGGAGCAGAATCAACCCAAGACCATGTCCACTCAGAGCAATAAAATGTTAAAATCAATACTGAAGTGAACACATAGCAAGTGAAGAGAGGCAAGCACCGGGAAAATATGTTCACATCTTTAAGTTCGTATCACAAGACAAACTGCTGCATTATGGCTGAACTGCAGTCTTGCAAGGCAGGTCCGAATAACTCCAACATATGAGGAGTTAAAATAATCCAGCTGGGATGTAATAAAAGCGTGGCTTGCCTGTTCAACGGTAAAAATGATTTCACCTTAGATAAAAGCCTCAGTCTGAAAAAAATCTGTTTTTCAAAAGTGAAATTACTGTCAAATATAATTTGCTAATTTTTGGTGTTTGACCTAATAAAAGGCTCAAGACTGTGCAGGTTAAAGTGAGAGGTGCTGGGATTGACACTTGGTCCAAAAATTATCACTTTGGTTTTATTCTCATTAAAGTTAAAGTAGTTAGAGACCATCCAGGCTTTAACTGTATCAAGACACTGAAGTAAGGGTTCTAGTGGAGCAGAACAGCTTCTTTTCAGTTGAAGGTAGATTTGAGTGTCATTGGCGAATAAATGAAAACAAATGTTATATTTTCTAAAAAATCAGACCTAGATGCAGCATATAAATAGAGAATAAAATTGGATCTAATTTAGATCCTTGAGGAACACCACAAGTAAGGGGAGCCAAGGAAGAGACAAAATGTCACGGACCCCGTGCCTTCTCGCCTGTCCCTGTTTGGCTACACTGTTTTTCCGGTTTTGTGTACGATCGCTCCCTTTCTCACCTCCAGCGCCTTGCGCTTCACCGGGGCGGAGTCATGGCGACTCTGGCCCCTGGCAGCTCACCTGCAGTCAATCAGCTCATCATCGGGTCCTGTACTAAAGACGACGGCAGAGGACACTTCCTCGCTGGATTATTTAGTAACTCACGTCAGTGTCTTGTAGTCGTAAGCTCTTCTCTCTTTGTTCTTGCCTGTGTGATATTCACCGCTCTTTCTCCTTTGCCAGATCCCTGCCCGCCCACGGAGTGAGCTTGGTGAGCATTCCTGCAGCTAGGATCGCTTGTGCTAACTGGAGGACTGCTGTATATAGTCGTGTGTTCCCTCACCTGCTTCACCACCCTCGGAGGAACCCCGGCCCTTTTCCCCCTCTCACTTGTATATATCTGCACCTGGTGATTGCTCTAAATAAACCTGCTAAAACGCATCAGTCTGCCTCGAGTCTCTCCAGTGCCGTGACAGAAAATCTCCAAAGCTCACTGAGAAAGTCCGGTCAGATAGGTATGACCTGAACCACTCCAATGGAATGCCCTTGGTCCCGCAATGCTTCAATTGGCAGATTAAGATGTAGTGGTCAGCAGTATCAAAGGCAGCTGTCAGGTCCAAAAGATAAAGCTGAGTCTCCTGAGTCAGTGGCTAATAAAAGATTGTTAAAAAATTTCAAAACTGCAGTTTCAGTGCTGTGAAGAGTAGTGAGAGTAAGGATAATGTCTGTGATCTATCTTGATGCATGCTCATAATTATCCAGGTAAGTAAATCAAAAAAAGCGGATCCTGTTCACCTGGATAAATAGCCATTGATTAATGGTTTTTGATTAATAGTCTTTGATCAGTGGTTGTTCATCAATGGTCAGGACAATGTGCATATTAA
Organism: Hemichromis elongatus; assembly: GCA_015108515.1. Classification (NCBI taxonomy): domain Eukaryota; kingdom Metazoa; phylum Chordata; class Actinopteri; order Cichliformes; family Cichlidae; genus Hemichromis; species Hemichromis elongatus. The sequence continues at coordinate 16,847 of VUQR01019713.1, forward strand.
TGATCAAGATACTGACCTTACAGCCCATTGTTCATTCAGTGAGCTAATTTCAGTGTGTTTATAAGGGTTCAGGAAACCTGCAGTCAGCTGAGACTGAAGAATTCACTTGGATAAATGATAAAACATTTCTCTGTCTGTAATATACATTTCACTTTTGAGATTTTTTATGGAGAAAAACTTTTTTTTTTTGCTTATGACTGTAAAACACTGAGCAGAAGGCAGAAAACGATAGCTTACCCTAGCACAAAGTTAAACTAATAAAATTAACCTAAAAACCAAGAGGTTAAGAGCAGCTGATATTCTTGTCATCAAAGTAGAACTGCAGTTAAAAGTTAAAAGTGGTTGTCTATCTTCTCACTCCTTCTGTTTCTCTAAATCACAGTAAGGTGGACTGTCCTCTAGAGCCATTTTCAACATCTTGGGCCTTGTGGTGAACTCTACTACAAGCTGAGACTCAGTCTTTTAAAAAGCATTTTCATGGTGGAATGGAGATTAATATCAAAGATGTCCACTGCTCCCTTGAGTTTTATCCTCTTGCTACCTTGATTCCATTTTCATTTTTAGTTTTCATTTATTTATTTTTTTACACAGAGTCAATTAGTCTCCTTCTTAAACTATATTTCATCTAGCACCATGGTGATGGTGATTCGTCTATCGCATTTAGTGGGTGTTCTTGTCGGTGGGAAAATTGAAGCTACAAAAACGTATTCCTACTCACAAATATCTACGACACATGTTAGTATAGTGAACAGTTTCTTCTATCATGCGGAAGACCAGGTTTTGATTCCCTGATGGGGAGTGAGCAGTATCCTTCTTTGCTTTGCTATAGCTCATAAGGTAGAGCAGGTTACCTACCAATTAAGGTCGGTGGTTTGATACCTCTCTGCTCCAAACTTTGCACCAAATATCCTTGGGCAAGATACTGTTGCAAAACCAGTTTTACCTCGTTTCTTTTTATTCGCCAGACCTCCAGAGATGACGCCGGGACTCAGTAGATCACGTTTACTAAAACCTTTTATTTAACAAACCATTACCATTTACTTCTAAACTTCCGGAAGGGAGATCAACACGACCCGGCTCTCGCTGCTAATCTCTGCTCTCCATTGTCCTCCCAAGAGTTTTAAAGAAACGCTCCCTATCATAAAACCCACGTGATGTGTTGTAAACCCCCAGAGCTCCAAGTATGCCTGTGTGTGCCTGCATGCGCGTGCCTGTGTGTCTGTGTAAGTGCGTGCACGTGGATGTGACGATGTGGATGCGCTAGCCTGTGTTAGCTCATGCTTATCTGTGCGTGTCCCTCTGCCTTCGTGACTTCCTGCCGGTCATAAACATGTCCATCTCCCAAACCATAATTATTAAAGTACAAACAAACTTACAAACAGAGTCACCAACAGATCACCAACATTACGACCCCCACTCCTCCAATCCTCCTTGGGGAATTTCCACTGAGCCTTTGTTTCACTCACAGAGCTCAGGAGGGGGAGGGGTCAGCCCTAAGTTTATGACACCTCTCAACCTTTATTCTTCACATTATTTTACTTTTATTTAACACATTTATAAGTATTAAAAAACTAGAAATATTCTTCAATACTAACCTTGACTTCCTTTCCAATGGAGCCATTAGAATATTAATGTGTGAAAAGAAACAGCACTTTTGTAAAAAAAAAAAAAAAAAAAATAGAATAGAAAACATGCTTGCATGAATGGGTTAATGAGGCAAGTTGTGTAAATTGCTTTGAGTGCTCAAATTTAAAATTTGCTAGTTGAGAACCAATCCATTTTAAATTGACTTTTAAATGCCATTTTATTTAAATTCTGTCATGGTCCAAAAACAGCGCAGGCAATCCTTACTCTGGGCTTGGAATAAAAATTCTAGAATGAACTCTGCAAAGTTCACTTCCCTTTTCACTACTGAAAACGTGTGGATATAGCATAAAAGCCAGGTTTGCCCTAGGAAAATAACCAGTTTAAGTTAATTCCACCAATCCTGCCAAGAAGAGTTTTCAAGTATCCAGCCATAATTCTGCCAGAAGCATCAGTCAGTTTTGACCCTGTGTGGCTCTGAGAAAATCCAAAATAATTTTAAACTTGTACACTGAGCCTGGTGAGGACTGGAGTCACTATATCCCCAGGTCGCTCGTGGGGCTTTCAGTTAATGATGCATCTATTTCTTTTCCTGTCCTTTCCACTGTCCTTAGCCGAATGCAAGTCTAAAAAACATGAGGTTTTAGTTGTTTATTAAAAGAGACCAGTCCACTGATCTCAAGCTCAGAGGGAGAGAGATCCACAGTTCAGTGGCCACTATGGCAAAAGCTCTGTTTCAGTTTTACGGTGCACAATAAATAGGCCCGGATCACAACCTCAGGCACCTGCTGGGACTGATTAGTTGGAAAAGTCTACTGATGTAAGCTGATGCTTGTTGTTACGGCCCTAGCAGGGCCTCCTGCTGAAAGTGCCTGTGTGGGCGTGGCCTACCTTACCTCCTGTCTCAGGTGCCACCTTTCTTTTGTGGCACAGCTGACCCACATCAGCAATTAAAGCCATTTAAAGGCAGAGAAAGGTGAGCTCTGGAGAGAGGTGCCATGTGAGTGGATTGCAGCTAGTGAGCCGTGCGTGTTGTCTGCAGCTAGTGAGCTGTCTTTTGTTTGTTGCTTGCTCCTACTCAGTGGAGAGGAGTGTTTGGTCACTATTCTTTTGACTTACTTTTCAGTTCACTGACCAACCTTCCAGTTTTGTTTCTGTAAATGGTGATAGCGGCTTGCCCGTCTCTTTTAGTTCAGTTATTTACAGAAGTTTCAATAAAACTCCTTAATTTAACCATTTTGTCTCTGTCTCCTCTTTTCGACCCGGACACTTTTTTGTTACTTCCCTCACATCGCCTGGACCCTTTTGGGGGAACGTAACAGT
>VUQR01019714.1:0-14726 GCA_015108515.1 Hemichromis elongatus
TAACAATCAATAATTTTCATTCCATTATAGCTATCACACGTTGTCCCAGGGACAGCATTAACACGATGTCCCAGGGACAACTTCTACGTGTCCCTGGGACAGCATTGACACGTTGTCCCAGGGACAACTTTAAGACGGATTACTGTTAATCTCCATAGAATCAAGAACTCATGTCCAGTTTTACAGCTATGGACCAGTTAATTATGTTTCCAGGTGCTATTTTGATTCATAGATTCAGTACACAACCATTAGCCTAGGTCTTTTAGTTCAAATTCTCTTAAAATGATCAGGAAAGCTACTGCAATTTTGCCTGACCCAACCCCCGGGCCACGAAACACCAAAAAAGTTGGGGAACGCTGGTCTAGAGAACACTGGTTAGCTAATGCTGTCGTCAAGTAGCCTGTCACTAGCAAAAAACAGCAAGCCAAGTGAGGAACATATGTATAATGCTTACCGTTTAGTCCTAAAAGGACTTCAAATTCAGCGGACAGGTGGCGGTTTCTCGCAAGTGAAGCGGAGCGCTGGATTGACAGACAGAGGCAGGCCCAAGTGAAGAAAATTTGAAAATTTGTTTCAAGGCGGGTATTTCGAAGTCGCAGAAGTGTGGCGTCACAAGAAGGTGATTGGTCACTTGTAATGTGGACCCTGGAAAAACATTAATTATGATGATGTGGGAACAACGCCAACACGAGGATATCGCATCGTGCGGTGTGGTAGACCCTCCGTGTACTACACACCTTTGTTTTGAGTTGCACTAGAGTCTGAGTGTGTGTGACCGTGTGCTGCACATATGGGTTGGTAAATGTCCTTTTTATTGTATTTTTTTTATTTTGTCCTCTCTTGGCCTCCCTGCCACCCACAGGTAAGCCTCAGCTCTGATACACTGATACATCTGCTCGTGGTTTTATGTGATGTTTCAATGGTTGTCAGTAAACTGTTATTTAGTTTATCATTGAACCAGCGATGAACTCTGTGATGAGTATAACTGACCTTAGTTCCTTTCTGGTGGTTGATATAATCCCCAGGGTGACATTGTCATGTTTCTGTTAAACTAAGAGAGTTCTACCGTATTGTGCTGCCACAGTCTAGTTACAGTTACAGCTTAGATGTCACAGTGAAGCTTAGGGGCCTTATTTCAATCAAACATAGTCATTTTTGTAGTTTAGGTTTTTGTATTGTTCACAGTAAGTTTCCAGTATTTAGTCCAGTCATTGCACAGCTGTGTGAAATGAACAGAAACATTTGAAAAAGTACAAAAACACTGTGAGTAGATCATGAAGGTCATGTTTGTGCCATCAGTACTACAAATATGTCCCTAAAGTGTGAACGCTCTTCTATGCTAGGTCCAGGACGGTCACCTTGAAATAAAGCAGGACCCTTTCTGTTCAAGTCCAGGCGGTAATCTGAAGCAAAAAAGCAGGAAAAACTCAGCCGCGGAGGTAAGAGGAGCCATCGGAATTGCTGGAATCTTATCCTGAGCATCATTCAGGTGTGGGAAAATCACACACACACACACACACACACACTATATATACAGTATATATGATAGCATTGTGTGTCAGAAAAAGAATACCTTTCGGTGTAACTCTCAGTGTAAATACATCTACGTGTGTCTGAGTGATGTCATTCACATCCAGCGTGCCAGAAGTTTCCCAGCCTGGATCTAAACACCAAAACACACTGCAACAGCGCGCACAGCCGGTCAGCCCAGAGGTGCCATACCGTACGTCAGCGGCTTCCTGGCGAATGTTCAATTACTGCGCTCAGCATCCCCCAGAGTGCTGCATGATTGCTCCTTTAAGAGAACCTATTTGATACTGTACATTACACAGGGAGCCAAAGGACATCGCTCATAGCAGAGAGGAACACTGGGTAAACAGGATGCAGAATCTACTGGTAATTTACTGCTTTCAGCCTACCGTAGGACTCTGACTGCTGCATGACTGCACCAACACGACACAAAGGCGTTTTCTTCACGGTACAGTCAAACAAAGCTGGTGTTGTCGCCTCGGTGTTTGTGAAGCTGACGCTTTTGATTATAAAAATAAAGTAAAATCAACAGTGTAGCTGCTTAAAAGCCCACAGCATCCACATCACATTCCCCACAAGTGAGTAACAAACTATCACACTAGTAAAATATAATAAGGAATCTTTCTAAAGTTGATGCAGCGTAAATAAAAAAGAATCATAGGTTAGAAACTGAATACTAAATCTCCTGCTCCCACGGTGAACGTTCATATTACACATGTTTCAAATAACGAGGTCACTGCATGTCCAAGTACTCCCTGTGAGACAGGAGCTCAGGCTGAAACACTTGGTCTCAGGCTGCGGTTGGTACTCTTAACACTTACAAAAATACATTTCCAGCAGATAAATACAGATTACTTTAAAATCCGAATTGTGAAAAACTGGAAACTCGTCTGTTGGGCCTCATTTAAGCATAATCGTTATTTGTAAAAGCAGAGCCTTCCACAGTGTGATGAGTTGTGGGTACTTTGAACAGATAACCACACAAACCTGATGTAAATGAAATCCATGTGACTGAAAACATTCAGTGAAGTTCGACTGACAGTTTCAGGACTGCTGCTGATTTAATGCTGTCGTGTTTTTCTATTTTCAGACCCTGAATCTTTACCTTTGTACATCTTTGTCTCTGGTATCTTGCTGCTGCTGTCGTTTCATAAAGGAATGAAAATAAAAATCAGTAGAAAACACAGAAATGTTCAAATGCAGCTCCAGCAAGTACTACGAGCTTCATTCTGATGGTGTCTTATTTCAGATGAGGTGTTAAACGCGGTCCTTTAAACATTTAACAGTTTTAAAACATTCGAAAGAGAAAGTTTGCTCTAGAAAAGAAGAACAAAACAAAAAACTAGATATTACTTGGGCCAAAATAGAGTTTATTCATGTCATAAATCCTAATACACAGTCCAATATTCTGTAATCTTTACTCTGGTGCACTGAATATAATCATCTGGTGACAGAAGAGACAGTGAAACTTGCTTATTTTCTCTTTTTCCTTTAAAAATGACACTTTAAAAAATGACATTTTGGGTTAATATCTATGAAAGCTTCAAGAATAAAGTGAAAACTGTGCTCAGAGCTGTAGGAACGGAGTGACGGATGGAGTTAAAACTGGAAAAATAAAAGTTCATGATCACAGACGACATTTTTCCAAATAAAACAGAATGTGTTAATAAAGCTGATTGAGTCTCCGCGGCGGACAGCTAAAGCTGGTTTCTTGGAGAAAGTCTCTAAAAGTGAGAAGGGAGAGGAGGGGGAGGGGACGAAGAAGAGAAGTGTGACATCACGTGCGGTCCTGTCAGAGCGATCACATCACCTAACTGTCTGACCTTTGAGACGGAGCCTCACAGAGTGAAGCCGAGGCTGTTTCCCCTCCGTCCTGTCTGAGAGACGCCTGTCTGATCTGCTCACAGATGACTCAGTCAGCCGCAGGTACAGACACAGCTGTCTCCATCGCTTTGTTGATTTGTGTTGGACTTCTGTGCTGTAAAAGTGTCAAACTATCATTTAGCACTACAGCCGCATGACTGCACCAGTTTGACACTTTAGCATTAAGACATATTTAAACATTTCTTCATGATTTCAATCAGTTTAGGTCAACATAAGGTGGACTGGCTGAATGGGCAGCATTCATTTAGTGGCATGACGAGTTTGGCTTCATGACTGATGAGTTTAAACCCACGATAAGACTCACAGCTTATTAATATTTAAAATTCATAATTCATTAATATTTTACAGTTGTGCATCTTGCTATCATCTTACATCATACGTGTGATGTGGGCTGTTGGAGAACATGAATGTAACAGAGCTTTAAAGCCCTGTTAGTAACAAAGGAAGACTAAACAACAACTGTCTAAAGACTCATTTGTGAAGACAGACAGGCCGCTATCGGGAGAAGGACATTTTGAATGAGCTGAGGTTGATGTGTGGATTTTTTTCCATTGATTTTTCCCAACTTACAAATCCTTTGGCCGACATCTGCAGAGCAAAGGACACACAGTTAACTGATGGTGATGATGAAGAAGCGGGAACTGTCATCCACCAATCAACAATCAGAGCAGCCAGAGCATGAAGGACCTACACATGCACTCATTCAGCCAATGATCTGAGAGCTGTTTGTAAATGAGGACTGCTGTGCCAACCGGCTGGAGCGTCTAAAACGCTCTTCGTTATTATTCTGTGTTTGGTTCGTGAGGTGTTCTGAACCCTCAGAGATTAGAATTCAGTGTAATCCTGAGCCGCTGATGTATGCAGTCCTTGCTGAGAGGAAAACAAAGGGGTTTTTTTTCAATCTTAAATCATCCTTAAAAATGTTTAATAAAACATGTCGAGACCTGATCATGAAAAACCAAAACCAGCACAAATCTATGAAAACACAAAGGATGTGTGTTAAACCCCTGAACACAGTATTGACTCCTACCTGCAGAGAAAGAGTCTAAAAAATACATTTAAAGGTAACTTCTGCAGATATCTCAGTAATACATTAAATATTGGACTGGGGTCAGTTTGAGCTGTGAGGGTGTTGCTTTGGTTCAACCCTGTGATGCACAGAGAGACATAAAACATTAAAGTTTGGGATTTTACTGCCAATCAGAACATTTTAAACATAAAGCTGCAGCTCAACTAAAGTTTTATCAGGTGCTGAAAGTTGGAAGTCAGGATAATAACATGAGGTGGTAGTGATAACACGGCTGCAGCCCACACACACAAACTCACACACGCTTAAGACCTCCTCCTCAGAGAGCAACCCCCATGTAAAGAACTGTTGTAAGTACACGATAGACTCACTTTTACAACTAATTAGCCCAGGCTTGTTTTCCACTCTTGGTCCCAAATGACAGATTGTGTTAAAACCACCAAGCTTGCTTTTTCCTTTCTCTCTCTCTGTGATAATACTTACAGGTCAACTGTATCCAAGGGCGTTTTATAATTCAGTGCAAGATTTCAGCCTCTCGCAAGAACAAACAAAACGAAACGAGGGTTTTAATGTTCGCTAAAGCAGTAACAAGGTGCTCGGCGTGTGCGGTAACAGCCGCAGCTAACAAATTCTTATCGTGTCTTTGCCATCTGCTCTCCATAAACGAGCCGCAGATCTGCCTGCGTCGCCTCGGCCTTTCATTCCTCAAATCTGTTGGCACCAGCTGGCGAGGCGGCAACGTTCAGGTGTGCACAGACAACGAGCCACCAACCTGGCATTTTCAAGGTCATACAACACCTCTAATTACTACAAACACAAAACAAATGCGCTTTTTTGAAAGTCTGTGATGTAATTCCAGCACTGTGAAAATCGCACAGATTAAAGGACAAAATCAAAGTCGGACGGAGCTGAAGAGAGACGAGCGGAGGTTAGCTCAGTGCTTGGTATTCAGTGAGGATTAAAGGTAGCTAATGCTGACCTTTAAAAGTCAGAAACACTTCAGTTATGAGTCACTCGGCTCTTTTTCTTCGTGCGGTTCGCGACCTCGATGTCTCATTCGGCGTAATAAAGCAGAAGTGGTGAAGGAGGCTGCAGGTCTGAGACTTCAGCAAAAACATAAAGAGAACAAAAAGCTGTGAAATGTTCCCTTATTAACATTTTCTTTGTCTCACTTGTGTGTGGACGCCTTCGAAAGCATCTCTGAAAACATACAACAGTAATTTTTGTATAGTTTATGTGGTTTTGCTAACTGTTACTATTATAATTACAACAAATATTATTTTACCAAGAAAACCTGTCAGGCACTGGGTCTTTGTGCTTGTGGTTCAAGTCGTACCCCTTGAATTCTGGTTTTCTGTTTGTATTATATTTCTAGTTCCTGGTCTCCAGGTTTCTGTTTCTGTGCCTTCTCTGTGTTCTTGGTGAAGGTTTAGTTCTGTTCTCCGTGTGTTGCATGCTTAGTCTTAGTTCTCTGTGCTGCACATCTAGTTACTTTTGTGTCTGTGCTTCATGTTCCCTTTGTTCCAGAGTCTGTTTCAAGTCTGTGTTTTTGCAAATATCTTGTGCTTCCTGTTTTACTTTGATAGTCCTTCTCCTGTGTCAGTGTATCCTGCTTTGCTTCCTTTGTCTCGTTATGTTAGATTAGTGCCAGCTGTGCTTCCCTCCCGTTTTCCATTCCCTCGTTACTCCCTGCTGTATTAAAGGCTTGTGTTTGCCTCTGTCCGTTGTCGTGTCGTCCCCTCACACAGTGCTGTGGTTTTTCCCCTCCTGTGTTCCTAGCTGGTTCCTAGTTCACAGTTACTGGTTTGTTTTCAGGTTGGAGTTTCTTGTTTCCAGTTTCTAGTTTAACACTCTTTCATTGTCTGTGAGTCCTGCATTTGGGTCCTATCCTGCCTGCCACCCAGAACAACTGTGATAAAAGCAAAAACAAAGAAAATACAATGAGAAAGTTAAAATAATTTTGTTTTATTGTCAGTGCAGCAACAATGTGTTTTGTCCATTGATAACAGAAGAACAAATGACTGAATGAATGAATCATAAAGACTGAAATAAATCATTACGTATAGAAAAATCTCACTTGGCTGCTTTTCTCTGCTAACATCTAAATCATCTAATTTAAGCTGTGATCAAATGTTGCACAGCAGGGAAGCTACTTAGAAAAAGCATTATATCTAGCTTACTAGCTACATGTAGCAGGCAGCTCTTCTGCTTATGTTTTTTGACACATTGAGAGGTTACTCTGGATAATTAACATATTTTAATACACGGGTGAGTTTATGTGTGCTGATGCAGTCAGCAGCGCTGATGCTTTGATTGACGAAAATTTTGCAAATTTGCATTATAATATTTATTTTTGTCTTTCATGCAGTATATAAGAATTGGTGTATCTCAAAAATAAAACTATGACGTTTTGTGGTCCTGTGGTTGGAAACTATTTTGTGCACCTTTTTGGCATTTACAGTTTTAAGGGATAAACCTCTGAAATTTCTCTAATTATAAATATGTTTAAAAAAACAAAACAGACCATTTTTTTGTAGTTTATGGCACCACAGCATTTACAAATATAACATAAAGATCAAACAAATATAAAATAAGCTCTGGTAGGTCTTGGAGGGTTAAACTAATATTTTATAGTGTGAGTGTGATACTTAGCAATAATTAGCTGTGCCTGTGTGTTATGAATGTGGCTCGCTTCCATCAAAGTGTCATAACTTCTACCTACAAAAAGCTAACAGGCTAACAGGAAGGCTTCAAAGTCCAAAACTAACGTGAGACTGTGTGTGCCTTTTATGAAATCTGCACCTTTAGTTAATGTAACTGTGGCAGTGGGAGCAACACATTGGACACAAACAGTTTGGACCCACATCCTTCCTGCTGTGAGGCAACAATGCTAACCTGGGCACCACTTCACATTTGAAGAGCAACACTCACCAGAATCTATTAAATGTCTTTAATTTATCTGAAAAATACACAAATCATGACAATCTAAAGTAAAGTGATTAATAAATGACCTCAGTTCTTTTTTATATTGCTTCTTAAAATCTAGAAAAAATGCTGCAGCCATGCATCTTTTTCTGCACAAGAAAATATTTTTAGTAACTTTTTTAATACTTAACCAAGTAGATTTTAGCCAGTTTCCCAGAGCCACACTCGTGAGAATACTGGACAAATCAATATTCATACAGTGGGTAGAGGTCGTCAATTTAAATGCTGCCAGTGATCATGACATTCGTGACTCCGCTGGTGTTAGACTGAGACGTGCAGTAGATTCAGCACGCTGGGGCAAAGGTTTAGATCACCCCGCCTGATCTAAACGACCGCGACGTGCCTGCTGCTCTGATTATCATTAACACGCCTTCCCGAGTTATCAGTGAATCTGAATCTTCAGAGGATCGTTTCAGAGTTCACCGGCTCAGATTTTGCTGCTCATGTCTTTCAGGAACCTTTTCTTTACTCTCTCCATCTCTGCCTTTCTGCCTGCACGCAGCATTCATGATCAGGGTTTTAGCTCATGGCTGGATCAGGATTTAATGCGCCCGTGTTTTTAGTCTGTTGTGCTGCTGCTGTCGGTTCTTGTTAGCACAGGAGAGCAGACGAGGCATGACAGGCTTGGCAGAGGAGCAGGTGAGCCAACACACATGAATGCCAAATGGATGGAAACAGGCTGCGTGTTTTAACTCAGGTTCATACTTACACTGGACTCTAAAGTCACTTCCTAAAATGCCAATAACTGGAATCTTTAACTAAATATTCCTAATCCTGACTAAAACAGCTTTAAAGAAATGCAGCAGCATGTCTTTGATTCGGAAAAATGTCCGAAAGGTTCAGGCAGCTGCTACGAATCCTCGTTTACAGATAAAACGTTCATACAAAATGTTGTCATTCCCAAAGAAACTCATACAAAAGACAAAAGAATCACTTTTTTCACAGAAAACATTCATTCTTATAATTATCACTGAACATTTAAATCCTTTATATTTCTGTATGTGAACAGCCTCACACAGAGAAACATGCTGCCCAGCGCCTGGTAGAGACCTGCTGGTTCACAAGGACATAAATGCACGCATGGGATAAGACACACACACACACACACACACACACACCTGGCTTTAAGTCAGAGGGACCATATCCCCCTCCACCCCCACCCCACCCCTCTGAGGACTGGCATCACATTAACACCTCTGGCAGATGGCAGAGGAGGACATTTTGTTAGGGAAAGAGGGGGCAAGCCAGCCTATTTTAGGCTATTTACGTTTTTTCTGTCCCCTGTGGTCTTGAAACCTTTCTATTTTTCACCGAGATAGATAGGAACATTTTCAGCATGGCCAGGAGGACATTGCAAATTAGACGCTCGTGCATAATTCCATCATTGATATGAAAAGAACCCATTTTATATGGGACACGTGACACGTCAGCCAAAGCGAAGTGAAACATGATATTTTTTGTGTGGCTCTGAACAGTTAGAGAAAATGTCATTGCATACAAATGTTTCTATGAACCATTACTGTCACATCCACATACTACCTCTGTCCTTCACATCACTGTCTTCTCTATCTGTCCATAAATGTTGAAAGAAATTACCATGAAATCGGGTTTGAGCATTTATTGTCCTCAGAGGCCGATGTACCCGTAAAACTACATTTTATTTAACTTTACATCTATTTTCTAATGAACATATTAGTGGTTCTCGCACGCTGGGTCCACTCATGCTAAATAAATCCTCTGCAGCTTAATAATTACAGTTAAATAGCGCGGGGGTTAAATGCTGTTATCATAAAAACTGTTGTTTCACTAAAATTGACCTTATTGATAAACTAAGATCTTTAGCATATTAGGATGTCAATGCCAGCATTTAGCTCAACGCACCTTTGCTCCTGAGCACAGAACCACCAGCGTGACTCTTTAAGCTGATTTATTGTCAGTACGAGAGGTTGATGGCAGTCCTGCAGCAGCTGCTTTCACCTGCTGATATCACCTTAACATTGAGCACATACGTGCAAATAGTCTGTGTAACTGTGTTTACATCTCATCATTAACCTTTTTGCAAACCTGCACAAAGTTATAAATCAAAACTACAGCTTTTAGTTGAAGCATTTGATCTTTTTAGCAGAATTAGCAGATGAGCAAAGCTTAAGGTTGAAGCCAGATCATTCTACCTTAAGACCTTCAGTTTTAACTCTTTAAGACCTGCCATAGAACCAAGTCCGCCAGAGCTTATCTCTATATTTTATAGCACATCGTCCATTTTTATATACTGCAGGAAAAGTGAAAATAAATATTATAATGCAAATTTGCAAGAAAACAGCTTGTGCATCACAATAAAATATTTCCAGCAGTGCAATTCGAGTTCTAAGCATCCCAGAAACTATACAGAAAAGCATAAAGTCAAACATGACTTTTAAAAACAGAAGTATAGGCTTATTAGGCACTGAAGGTAAAAAACTAAATTTTTTGCAAAAATGACGTCACTTCCGGTTTCGGGCAGGAAATGGCAGACATACGATAGTTCGTGCTGACGTCTGAACCAACGTAGGAAGTGTTATGAACAGCTGATCGGAATATAATGTTTTTGTTGCTTTATGTGGAAGGAAACAGTGACCTCGGACAAGCTGATGGCGTAAGATGTAAGTACAAACTCTCCGGTTTCATATGCAAAAAATATTATTGCGCTAGCTTATGTGGTTGCGGTTCTACAGGCATTTAAAAATATTTACGCAAAACGGAGCGGTGCCAAAAGGGTTAATCAGACTTTCAAAGTTTATGATCAAATCTCTAAATCCATCGTCTAACACCAGTAGAAAGGAGTACCAGCATAGCATAAATGAGTGATGAAATAAATCGTGTATAAAGCAGGATGTGGTCTGATGCTAAAAAAGAAATAATAAAAAGAAAAAGAGAGCTGCTGTTGCTGGATCCTTATCACTGTGTGTCTGTCCTCCAGTGAATCATTATAGTGGCGTCCAGATGACAGACTGAAATTAGTGATGTGCATGTATTTCTGTATGTCCACAGGCAAAATCAAATTACCAGCCTTCTGTGGAGAGCGATGTTTGTTCCACAAAAGTCCTGCAGTCCTGAAGTTAAAATTATAATGCTAATTGCCTCCGTCTTCTGTCAATAATAATGCCATCTGGAGAGGACGGAGGAAGGGTAATAAAGTTGGGACAACATAAATTGCAGCTTCTTGCCAGAGGCAGAAAAAACGGGGAGAACCAAAAATGGATCCAAATGAATTCTGAAAATGGGATGTTGTCATGTGATCAAAGCACAAATGTTTCATTGTCAAATGCTTTTGTGTGATAAGTTTTTTTAGATCACAGCTTTTAGGATCTGACTGACTGCTCTAAAGAAAGACTTTTGCAGCGCAGCAGTTGTTTATGGAAAATCCTGATATCAGCTTTGTCCCACAAACGTCTGTAAGACAAAGTACTTGTTGACTCATTTCACTTTCTTAGCTGGCATTTCTGCAGCGAGTCTTCCTGTCATTAAAGACACACATGAGCCAGTTAAAGCACGAGAGTCTGCTTCTGTGTGGAGTTTGTGAAGTTTGGAAATATCTTTTAATAATCTTTTACAGAGGAATAATCTAAGTGAGGGTGCACTGGGAATGCCTGGCAGAGGCCCCAGTCTGCAAGATCTTCAACTGACACCTCCGTGAAAAACTTCAGCAGCATTCCTGAGAGAGACTTGGAACACTGAGTCCAAATGGACCATGTTCAGCACCTCCATTGCAGAAGTCACTGCACTAAGCTGCAGCTGGAAGGTGGATGGTGGCTGTCGTGGTGGTAACTCCTGAACCAAATAGTGAAGGGAGCCACCACACTGAAAAGGGCTTGGTTAGCCTGTGGGACTTCAGAGCCAGCTAATAGGTACCGACAGGCCAAACAGAGGTGGCAGTGGCTGAAGAAAATACTCGGGTGTGGGAGGAGTTTGGAGAGGCCAAGGAAAAAGACTTTCAGACTGCCTTGCGATTCTGGCAAGCCATCAGGCAACTCAGGAGGGGAAAGCAGTGCCCTATATGCACTGTGTATAGTGCAGGTGGAGCACTGCTGACGGACGACTCGCCTATCTCCAGGGGCGAGCTCACTGAGGCAGTTAAACAACTCCTTGGTGGCAGAGCCACTGGGGTGGATGAGGTCCGCCCTGAGTTCCTGAAGGCTCTGGATGTTTTAAGGCTGTCTTGGTTGGCACACCTTGCATGGAGATCAGGGGCGGTACCCCTGGACTGGCAGATCGGGGTGGTTGTACCCATCTTTTAGGGTGTGTTCCAACTACAAGTGGATCCCACTCCTCAACCTCCCTGGGAAAGTCTATGCCAGCTCTCTGGAAAGGAGAGTCCATCTGTTAGTTGAACCTTGGATACTGGGAGAACAATGCGGCTTTTGTCCTGGTCGTGGAACACTAGATCAGCTCTTCATCCTCTCAAGGATACTTGAGGGGGCATGTAAGTTTGCCCAACCAGTCTACATGTGTTTTTTCTGGATTGGGAGAAGATATTCGACCGTGTCTCTCAGAGTGTACTGTGGGAAATGCTTCGGTAGTATGGGATGTCTGGCCCATTGGAACAGCCCATTTAATTGTGGGAAACCTGTTTTAGGAGTTTGGTCCACATAGCCAGCAATAAGTTGGGCTTATTCTAAGTGGGTGATGGGCTCTGCCAGGGCTGCCATTTGCCATTTGTCATTTAATTCTGTTCCTAATTTTTGTGGACAGAATTTCTAGGCATAGCCAAGTGGCAGAGGGCTTTCACTTGGGTGGTCTCAGAATCTCATCTCTGCTTTTCGTGGATGATGTGGTTCTGTTGGCTTCATCGGGTGGTGGCCTACAGCTCGCACTGGAACAGTTCGCAGCTGAGTGTGAAGCGGTGGAAATGAGAATTGTACCTCCAAATCTGAAGCCATGGTCCTCAGCCAGAAAAGGGTGGAGTGCTCACTCCGGTTCAGGTATGAGTTCCTGCCTCAAGTGGAGGAGTTTAAGTATCTCAGGGTCTTGTTCACGAGTGACGGGAGAAGGGAGCGGGAGATCGACAGAAGAGGTTTGGTGCTGTGGCTGCAATGATGCCAACGCTGTACCTGTCCACCGTGGTGAAGAGAGAGCTCAGTGTAAATGGTTTTCTGTGGGCCTGATTAGGGCTAATGAATTTTTTTTCGTTATTGCTTTTAATGAAGAAAACAAGCTTCCTGCTTTGATCGGTGCCAATCTGGGAACCTAATACTGTTTCTATAATCACATTCTCCTCTTTGAAATAAGAAAAAAGATCCTGAATAACCTAAAGCGCGCACACACACACATCGTCATGACCTTCCTGTCTTCCTTTTCTTTTAGTTCAAGTTCAAGTTCAAGTTAGCTTTATTGTCACCTCAACCATACACAGCTTGTACACAGTGAAGCGAAACAACGTTCCTCCAGGGCCAAGGTGCCACATGCAACACAAATTTACAACATAGACCAACGGGAAAAAAACACACTAACCTAGCCAACTAAACACAAGACAAACTGACCTAACATAAATTACAACATAATTTAACTATCTAACTAAGACTAACTATCTAACTAGGTAGGTAGTGCAAAGGAAAAGTGCAGGAACAGTAAACAATAAATATTGTACAAAAGGAGCATTTACAGGTTAATGTGTAAGTCCAGTCTCAATGCTTTGAGGTAGATGAGTTGAGCTGAATGATAGTGTGTGTGTGTGTGTGTGTGTGTGCGTGTGTGTGTGTGTGTGTGTGTGTGTTTATCGGTTCAGTCCCTTTTTATTGAGGAGACGGATGGCTTGTGGAAAGAAGCTGTTGCACAGTCTGGATGTGTGTGCCCGAATGCTTCGGTACCTTTTTCCAGATGGCAGGAGTGTGAAGAGTGTGTGAGAGGGGTGTGTCCAATCAGCCACAATGCTGGTGGCTTTGCGAATGCAGCGTGTGGTGTAGATGTCCTTAATAGAGGGGAGAGAGACCCCGATGATCTTCTCTGCTGTTCTCACTATCCGCTGTAGGGACTTGCGGTCCGATATGGCACAGTTCCCAAACCAGGCAGTGATACAGCCGCTCAGGATGCTCTCGATAGCTCCTCTATAGAAGGTGGTCAGAATCGGTGGTGGAAGCTGGGCCTTTCTCAGTCTTCTCAGAAAGAAGAGACGCTGTTGGGCTTTCTTGTGCAGGAAGCTGGTGTTGAGGGACCAGCCGAGGTCCTTCTCCAGGTGGACGCCCAGGAATTTGGTGCTGTCAACGATCTCCACAAAGGAGCCGTTGATGCTCAGCGGTGAATGGTCGCCTCGTGTTCTCCTAAAGTCAACAACCATCTCTTTTGTCTTGTCAACGTTCAGAGACAGGTTGTTGTCTTTGCACCAGTCCGTTAGCCTCTGCACTTCCTCTCTGTACGCTGACTCGTCGTTCTTGCTAATGAGACCCACCACGGTCGTGTCATCAGCGAACTTAATGATGTAATTTGAACTGTGTGTAGCTACACAGTCATGAGTCAGCAGTGTGAACAGCAGAGGACTGAGCACACAGCCTTGTGGGGCCCCAGTGCTCAGTGTGGTGGTGCTGGAGGTGCAGTTCCCGATCCGTACTGCCTGAGGCCTTCCGGTCAGAAAGTCCAGGATCCAGTTGCAGAGGGAGGTGTTCAGGCCCAACAGGCTCAGCTTTCCGATCAGTTGTTGGGGGATGATCGTGTTGAATGCTGAGCTGAAATCTATGTACAGCATTCGAACGTGTGTGTCCTTCTTGTCCAAGTGTGTGAGGGCAAGATGGAGTGCAGTGGAGATGGCGTCGTCCGTTGAGCGGTTATGGCGGTACGCAAATTGCAGTGGGTCCAGGGAGGGAGGCAGCTGGGTCTTGATGTGTCTCATGACGAGCCGCTCGAAGCACTTCATGATGGAGGATGTAAGTGCAACAGGACGGTAGTCGTTGAGACAGGACACAGAAGACTTCTTGGGCACGGGGACGATGGTGGTGGCCTTGAAGCACGTGGGAACGACGGCTCTGCTCAGAGAGATGTTGAAGATGTCGGTGAGAACATCTGCCAGCTGTTCAGCACATTCTCTGAGCACTCTGCCTGAGATGTTGTCTGGTCCAGCAGCTTTGCGTGGGTTGACTCTGCGTAGAGTTTTCCTCACCTCAGCTGTAGTGAGACACAGCACCTGGTCGTTCGGAGGAGGGGTGGACTTCCTCGCCGCCACGTCGTTCTGCCTGTCGAACCGAGCGTAGAAGTTGTTCAGCGCATCTGGGAGGGAGCCGTCACCATCACAGGCAGGGGATGTCGTCCTGTAGTTAGTGATGGCTTTTGTGTG
>VUQR01019715.1:15211-33152 GCA_015108515.1 Hemichromis elongatus
TTCCATAAACTTGGCTGAGGCACCTAATAAAACTTCACTCCAGTGGCGTCCCTTGTGCCCTTCTCCTGCTCACCAGCGTGGACTAACTTATTTGATTTTTTTCCCTCTTCCCCTCCAGCAGGCATGCTTGAGCTGCACTCTTCTTTACTCGACAAAAGCGAGAAACAAGTTTTCCCACTGCAGTCTGAGCTCGCTAATGCTACCCCAACGGGCTGCATTTACCACCACATCACAGAAATCGTCCATAACTGTCTTCCCTGTTATTAGCCGCAGTGGAAATGAAGAATCAGGCAAACAAAATCTTGAAACCAGGCTACAAAAGAGAGGGCCAATTTTCTAGCCTTACTGGATAGCTCCCTCTACCTCCCTTTGCTATTTGCAAGAGGCTCCACAGGTTGCCTGTGGCATCCTGTTAAACTTCCTATTATTTCAGAAATAATACCGTCTTATTTCATTTGTTTAAAGAGCATTTGGTGTCCGAGCCTGAAGGAGAAAGGAAGAAATTAAATGGCTTTCCTGCTTTGCGAAAGAATGTCAGCCTGTGGCAATATGTACATTTGTTAATGGAGTGTGGCTGTTAAATGTGAAGTGGTGGGAGAGGAGAAAACTAACTGGCTGTGGAAATATTGATAAGGCTAAAGGGTTATATGAGATATATCAAGGCGCTGGGAGAAGGGACAGATTTAGAGGTTATGTTAAACTTTACTACAGTACATGTAATTATAGTGCCTAAAAGCAGGAGAGAGCAGTTTGGGGCTAACTTACCATCAACCTTACGGCGCTTAAGCTCACTAGAACATTTTGTTCCATTGTGTCTCATTCAAAAGTGAGAGCCAAGCTAATATTACCTAACGAGACCCGAGCGAGTTGTTTTTAGCTAATAGATCCATGACAAGAATGTTGATTTTGTGTATGTCTTATATTTGAGGTGAGATATGCATTTTGCATGTTCTCTGCATCAAATCTTTACAGATGTGCCCTCATTAGTCATGAATAAAATGCAGTGCTATTTACTACTGTGCTGTGTTGTGTCTTTTCCAGCTAATACAGCAAACGGGAAACTCTACTAGCACCTGCTCGAGTCGACTCAACTCCACTCGGGATTTTCCATTAGCTGGTAGTAACTGGTTCCAGGACTTTTTTAAGTACCTATTTGGCCGGGTTTCCAAGCAGGCTGAGTCTAGGCTGAAAATGCGACATCAACAGATTGCATGCCTCTGATTTGTCAGGGACTGACGTCGCTGGATGAGTCATGAGAAACCTGGCAACCAGAGAAACGTGTACATGCAAATCAACACCGTGGCGCAACCAGGAGGTGCAGACGTTTTCACGCCACGAAACACCATACCGTGGCGGCTTGGTGCTCGTGTTGTGTTTGTGTCACATACTAATTGCTACAACAACCCCACCCATATTGAGGTGGTACTCAAATGTTATGGAAAACGACTGAAACTGAGTCTGAGCCGAGTAGGTGCTAGTGAAGAGGCATTTGTGTCCTGGCATATGTGTGGCTGGTACTTGGTCACGTGTGACCCAGCTAAGCATTGTTACAGACTGACCATGTGCCCAATTGCAATGACAGTATGAACTTACTCTCTATAAAAGGGCAGTGAATAGGCAGGAATAGCCTATGAATAGCCCATGATCAGAAGGTCGGGGGTTCGAATCCACTGAATGGCTTCCCCGAGGTACCCCTGAGCAAGGTACCGTCCCTACACACTGCTCCCCGGTGCGCCTGCTTAGTGTCTGCCCACTGCCTTACAGAGTGAATGGGTCAAATGCAGACAAGTAATTTCCCCATGGGGATCAATAAAGCATACATTATTATTATTATTATACTCCAAAGACCTCAATTTTAGCTAAAAAAATATCGATTCATGACTCCTCTGTCTACAGGCATCAGGCTCCAAAGCTTCAGGTTCAGTAGCAGAGGTACCACATCTTTTGTATTTGTGTTTACACGGCATGGTTAAATGCCAGCTGACTGTGGCACAGCCTTCATACTGCCATCTATTTTTTTATTTTTTTATTTCTTTAGGTCAAAGTACTACAAAACCTTCTAGGCTGTCATCAGTCTTACCTTCCATGTCAGATGTCTGCTGTATCTGCAGTACAAACCCTGTAAAACATCAGGCTGTGGCTCATCTGTTATATAGCAAAAGTTTTTTTGACTAAGGACTCATGCTGTCTGCGTTTGTGTATTGCAGGGAATGTACACCAGTACTTGTCCTCATTACGCTATAATTACACTCTATTGGTGCTCACGTAGCGTAGTATCACGACAAACTAGATTGCATTTGTCCTCCAACAGCAAATCTTCCATCACTCGGGGTTTAATAAAGAGATGCGAGGAAAGGATGGTGCAAGTAATTAATAATGAATATCACACAGTAGAATTTCGGATCAGTAGAATATTGAATCCCTGGTGATTGAAAGGTTTGATATCTGTAGTTGATGGGCAGCGAGTCAGTGTATTACATTGATTTTTCAGTTGGAGCTTTCCAAATTCCTCAGATCTTGCCACGGAGCGCTGAAAAACTCGCAATGTGTTTGGAGAAAAACGAAGACACGCAGAAAAAAAAAAACAGCATTTAAACATAAAAAGTAAAGTTTTATTTGTTCAACTTCTGCCATGCCCGCAGTGGGACGGTTTATTTTCAGTCTCCTTCTAGAATAATGTGCTCCTTCTAAGTAGAAATCAATTTAGAGAGAGGACTTGCTATGAAAAAAAACAAACCTCAACAATTTCATTTAAATTCCCCAAATGGATTCCCCAAGCATATTTCCCCTGTATTTTTTTTTATTTTTTTATAAAGAAGACGGAGAGTTTACTGAAGTGGAGGATCCACGGGAGGAAGAGTAGATTGATGCATTAAGAATGAAGAGAGGAAGAGATGAGGTTGATGTAGGCTGATTAACAGAGGCAGGAGCTACATTTTCCACCTCTGGAGGACACGTGGAGCTCTCGCGCATTTATGCCTCACTGTCAGCCTCCCGCCTCCGTCTTCTTAAAATCTCCCTTTTTTAAAAAAAACAAAAACAAAACAAGTAGACCACAAATTAAATAAAATATTTGTCAGATTTGAGCGTAAGTGCTCTTGAGTTTTCTGTTTTCTAAAAGAAGGCGAGCTGCTTGCGCTCTCTGCATCCCTTTCCTTCAACTAACTATAAAACTTTTACATTTACAGCACGGTGCAAAAGGCTTAGGCTGTTTCTTTGTTTCTTTGTTTCGGTTGGGAAAGGACAAATTGATTAATTGTGCAGACATAACTGAAAATACACAGTCGGAACGCTCGGACAAGCTTTCCTGTTCTATGGGCTTCTTGAACGACGTTCAAGGGATGGTGTTCCACTCTGTGCTTTTCTGTTCAGATATGCCTTTTATACTGTGTTGAGAATCTCCTTCTAGATGGTTTTGCATGGTGAATAAAAATCTGCTGGTGCTTTCCTACGTTTATAATTCTGTCAATTTTGATAAGATCCCCACCACCACTGGCTGAAATGTTTAATAGATAGCTGCAGAAACTCACTTGTACCTCTGCTCCATACATGATAACAATTTGAACTACAATTTTCCTCACTCCATAGGACCTGGTGGTTATTTTTTAAGTTATACCTTACGTGTAGGCACAACACTAGTCCATCCCTTGTGTTAGCTGTGTTGTTTTTTTAATGCTTGAATGATTCATAGGTCAGAGTTAAGTGGATTAACATTTAGGTCAGATTGCAAAAATCATTTAATTAGTCATGAATTAGTAATTCTATTGTAAAATGAAATCACAGTGACGTGTATAGTTGTGTTTGGGTCTCCTTTATAGTTATAGTCAAATCCTCCTGTGTGCGTGTCCTGCTCTCCTATTGAGCAGTAATACAGCTGCAGTGTGATTGACCTCCAGTAAGCTGTCCATTAACCTTCAACACACACACACACACACAGTCCTGTCCCTCATTTGGCAGAGCGCACATAATGTCTGAGCCCGTAGCTTTGTAGCAGGCCTGTACTGATTTGAGTTTGTGTGTGCGCATTTGCATGTGGAGCAGTTTCAACATGTGACACATGGACATTTTGGCAAAGACCGTGTGTGTGTGTGTTGTCAGGGATGTGGGTTGGGTGGGGGTTAAGTTGGCACAAATGTGGCTGTCTGGATGAGTGGCAGCACCGACTGAGCTTTGACAGTCGGGTAGATGGGACAGTAAGAAGCAGGGCAGTGCTTCACTGGATTTACGTTGCTGCAGGGAATTTAAAATGTCACAGGTCATGAAATGTCACACGTGAGAAGAATGCTTCTGATTTAATAGTGTGTGTGCATATATGTGTAAACATTATAACATGTCTGTAATATAATATATTTTACAACTAAGTTTGACTGTTCTCAGTGTGTGTGTGCTTGCCAGGTGTGCGTTCAGCTTTCTGCAGGCAAAGTTGTTACTCTGCAGCAGACAATCCTCTAGACTCCGCAGACTTCTCTTGGGGCCTTGTCTTTGTAGGATTGAACAGAAAACAAATGAAAGAGAAACTTTTGTCACTACACTTATTGACGGTCTTGTAGACAGTTGCTCAAAATTGAGGGTTTGTGTGCGTTTCTGTCTGCTCGCCCGCATATTACCAAAAAATGGCTTCCCGCTTTCAGAAACGAATGACAACATCATCACATCACAGACAGAAACACACACTGATGACAAACACACAGTGAACATCAGTCTTTTTTAAGGCCAGTTGTGATTTTCTGACTCTCTCCTTGAGGAGGTAGATGAATTTAATTTGATGGGGATTCCACTAAAGCCAGTCCAAGACACAGATGCTCTCACTTGCGTGTGATCAGCAGCCAAATATGCTCATTTTAATTGGACGTGATGACAAATCCAAGCACGAGAGCAGCTGTTTGCTGAAATATTTACAGGAAAGACATCTTTGTAAGATTTATGTAGGGAGTTTTGGGCCTGACCTATGGGAGCAGCATATGGTCTGTACTTAAATGCTAAGTGCTCTGCACTCGTATGGAACCTTTTAACCTTATCTGTTCCACAAAGGGCTTTGCAGAGGGTCACCAATTCACTCATTCATCCATTCACTTGACCACCTGAGCCACAGCCACCTCAGCGTAACAATATAAGGGCAAAAATCCACTTGCTAGCTTTAAGGACCTTTCAGTAACACATCATGGTCTTCTTTAGTGAGATGTGCTGACTTTGTAGTCAAATAGAAGCAAACTCATCACTGACAGAAAACTTGAGTCCTCCTCTTGGCCCGTTGAGGTTCAGCCCCCACAGACCTGATATTAAGCTGCTACAGTAGAAATAAACATGTTTACAGCCGGGTATAAGAACAGTTTTGGTTAATGGTTAAATGCTAACCAAGCTTAAAGTTCTGTATTATTAGGATGGCTGTGTGGAAGCTCTTATCTTAGTTATTTATATGGGGCGATCGTGGCTCAAAGAGTTGGCTGTTCGTTTTGTAATCGGAAGGTTGCCGGTTCGAGCCCCGGCTCCGACAGTCTCGGTTGTTGTGTCCTTAGGCAAGACACTTCACCGTTGTCTGCTGGTGGTGGGCCCGGTGGCGCCCCCCAGTGTCCGGCAGCCTCGCCTCTGTCAGCTGTGGCTACAATGTAGCTTGCCATCACCAGTGTATGAATGGGTGGATGACTGAAATGTAAAGCTCTTTGGGGTCCTTAGGGACTAGTAAAGCGCTACATAAATACAGGACCATTTATGACATTATAGTTTTAACTGTGCAAAAAAGCGCATCCAGATTTGTTGATTGAAATTTAAGTGTTTTGTTTAGACACCCACCATATTATGTTTTTCACAATACTTCACTCTCAATACGATATTTGACATTTTGCGTTATGCTGAGTGTTGCATCAACACATATTGGGATTTATCACAATTTTTAAAACCGCCAATTTTGTACATAAATTTAAACTTTGTCATTATCTATTTTATCCATTTCAGTTTATATCCTGCCTTAAATGTTGCCACTGAGTCGGTCTGCGATTGAATGGGGTCGAATTGGCAGTTAGATGCGACTGGTTTGTGATTAATCAACGATTGACTGTAATCCGTAGTCGTCTACTAGGACTGGGCGATATGGCCCAAGTTGAGCTGCGTTAGCTGTATCGAGATATACGATATATATCTCGATATTTTTTAAAGCTATAAAGCAAGAACAAAAAGAGAGTTCTTAGTCAAAGCTGTGTCCCATGTTGTTTTTGCGCATAACAAAAAGTTCACAATTGTGCAGTCAAAATGTAAACTAAAAAGACGCTGAGCATAATAACAAAGACAGTACGAAGCACAGTACGTATTACTCCTGAACACGGTACCTGTAATGCTCCGACAATTTATCAAGCGGTGCGGCTTCGTAGCTTACCAAAGTCGTACTAAAACATTGTTTGACAGATTTTTGAGCACCGTGTACCACATAAAATTGGTTCGAGGTCAGTAAGCACAACCAGAATTCATACAATTCACACAGAATTCAGGCCCACTGTCAATTTTGGAGAAAATTAAATGATTTCAGTGTAAGTTTACAGTACGAGCGATACGCTATAGGAGTTTTGTAAGGTGGTTTGTGGTTGTGTTCAGTGAAGGAGAGAGGCGAGGCAGAGTAACGTTGCATAGAGACAAAAGTGGATGAAAGTGCTGCAAACTTGCAGCTCCACAAGTATAATTATTACGTAACTTAGACTATATCGATATTAACGATATTGTCACATCTTATAGCTCTTTAAAAAATATATCGATATAATTAAAAAATCGATATATCGCCCAGCCCTTTTGTCTACACAGATGGAAATTCACATGTAATTATTACGTCTGCACAGAGCAGCCTTCCTGTTCTATAGGATTATAACCAAAATACATCAGTTCTGGCTGCCAGCTGAGTTGAGTCCTCTCCAGCTTTGCTCTTTGACAAAGACTCATTCAGACCGATTGGAGCATGGAACACAGAAACCAGTGGCCAACACTGCAGTGACTACATCTGTGTTACAGTCAAGAGTTCCTTCATTCATTTTTCATAACAGTTTGTCTAATTCAGGGTCAAGTTACGGCTGGAGCCTACGTGTCCTAGAGGTAGAGGCTACCCCGAACAGTGCACCAGTCTGTCACAGGGCTAACATATAGAGACAGACCAACCATTCACGCTCACATTCACTCTAACAGTCAATCACCAGTTAACCTACCATTGCTTGCATGAACCCACAAAGGCACAGAGAGAACACGCAGACTCAATACAAGAAGCACAATCTAGGACCTGAAGGCACATTTATTATATTTCTTACAGGGCTTTCACCTGCAGCGGGTGGACGTTATTCAGTCTCTGAGATTGCATAGTTGTCATCTAACCGGCGGTTGATAACAGACAGTCGTTTTGTCCCTTATCATAATCAAAGCTCTTCAGAGAAAACGGCAAAAACGGTTCATTCATAGATGTCATTTTCAAAATAAAAAGGGACCCTTTGAATGTTTCACAGCAAGATGAATCAGCTTTTTCTCACGGGGAGTAGTTTTCAGGGCCTGAAGTTATGTTTGAGTTCAGTTTTGAAGATTGTAACTCTCTGAATATTTCAGAACGCCTAGCCCCAGCGCTCGCTTTTAATAGATGTATTTTTTTTTGTTCGTTTTAGGGCTGACTTTCTCCTCATTGCGTAAGCCTGACCACATAACCAGGATACAGTCTTTCACAAATGCATGCTCACATATGCCGTCTGACAACCCCCCCCCTCCACACACACGCACAAATACCCATTTAAAGGTAACTCCCTGAAGAAGCAGAAGGCATTTGGGCAGGAAGTAGAAAGTTTTCTTTGCAAAGTGAAGTGTATCATTTACAAACCTTGTAATCCCCGGTGGCGGAGTCTGGATTGGGATTTGAACTTGGCTTAAAAACTCAAGGCAAGTTTTTGAGAGCAAGTTTTAAAATAAAGGCTCATTAAGTGTTACTAACAGGAATAAATAAACCACCATCTTTTCAAACACTGGAAATATGGCCTCCCTGAATATGTGCTCAATTAATTAATCCCACACGGAATCGACAAGCATGTTTGCATGTGTCAGAAAAAGACTTACCACTAATCCTATAAGGGACATGGTGAGAATCTAAATGGGTTAGCATTTTGAGTTAATGGTAGAATTCACGTCCATAGTAATAGTTAGATGAGTGTCTGGCAAATGTGAAGCTCTAGCCAGCTTTAGCATTTAAATTCAGTCTTCTGTTTGTTAATATTTTGGGAATAAGAGCATCAACTTACAACTTAATGTGTTTCCAGTTTCCTGTTGTCCAATTTTGCTGAGCTCGTGCGAATTGTAGCCTCAGTTTCCTGTTCTCGGTTGACGGGAGTGGGATCCAGAGTGGTCTTACCACTACCTGCTCTCATTTACTGTTTTAGCTGTTTGGTGGTTGTCGAAATTTTGTGAGATTTAACCTGAGATTTTGGCGTTTTGGGCAAAATACATTCATATTTAAAAGTTGATTCAGGATTTTAATGAATCGATATCGCGTTATTCAAGCTAGAGTCGACTTTAATCTGAAAATTGATAATCAAAACCCAGCCCTACTTATTATATATTAAGCATTTGAGCTGGTGTACCCAATAAAGTGGAGTGTCACATGGGTTGTTTTTCTACACCTGGATCTTTATGCATTCAGAAAGAGTTAATATCTGCATTATATGGTCTCAGCCATAGACTATCTTTGCTGTACAACAGGCCCACCAACCTGCTGTTCAAACCTACTGTTTATCAATGACAGCCAATGGGAAGAACTTTGACTCAAAGCGAGTGCAGCTCTAAAAGGTGGAGGAGCTACTGGAGGAGCTGAACCAACCCCAGTTTAAGACAAATTGGGATTATTTTGAAGTGTGAATTATGCAAAGCCACTCAAGTAGAGTCGGAGTTAAAAGTTTGGAAGAGAAAATGAGCCAAATAGGTTCTTTTCAAGCTAAGCTAACCAGCTCCAGGCCTCAGCTTCATCAATAATACACAGGCAAGAATGTGGTATCAATCTTCTCTTTGAGCTGTCTGCAAGAAAGTGAATTCAAATACCAGCCATAACTTCACTTCAAAACTGAACTCTTACTGAATTGAGTCAGATTCAAGAAACAAAAATACACGAAGAAACGAGAAGAAAAATAGAAAAATAAAATCCTCGGCGTGATTTACATCAAAACTTAAATGGGTGATTTTCTTTGTTTCTCACTCTCCGTCTATCAGGGTTACCTGCCTGCCAACGCAGAGAGGAGGGAAAGCGTGCTACAGAGGAAGAGGCAAGAATATTTCGGCTTCATCCAGCAATACTACGACTCTCGCAATGACGAGCATCATCAAGACACGTACAGACAGGTACATGCATACACACGAGGCCACACGTCTCGTATGCCTAAAGCTGTCCGAACCCCCGACTTGAGGGACAGAATGAATGAACGTCTCCAAAAAGAGTCCTCTTTCCAATTACAAGAGCATTCTCCTGTTGCTATGTATTAGCTCAGCACGAATTTACGCAAACAGTGTAAGTGTTTGTTTGTGTACTATATATATATATATATATGTGTGTGTGTGTGTGTGTAAAGAGTGCCTTTTTACAGCATTTGGCCCTGCAGTCAGGATTACTGCCACTAGTTATTTGGCAAAGATGTGATCTTTATTCTATTTTTTTTTGTCCTGCTTGTGTTCTTTGTTCTCTCGTCTTTCTCCCCCATGTACTCGTCTGATTGTTTGTCCGTCTGTGTGTAGACACAGACCAGACCAGACCAGAGACGAGCAGCTTCAGAGAGATACTGAAATTAACACTATCTAGTTTGGTTCTGAAAATATCTGTTTTCTCTCTGATCCGTCCCTCTTCGCCCCCACGCCCACCATCCACTCATTCTAACACTCGACTACTTCCCATTCACTTCAAGCCGATAAGAAACATCAAAGTGAACTGTCGATAGCAACAACACGCATTTTCGCACATTCCGTCCAATTTCCCATTGATCTCCTCTGCACCGTGCCAGGAAGCTGGCATACTTTGTTTTGATGATTGTTTGGATTGCATCTTGAAGCCTCCTTTTTTCTGCCAGATTCTACTTGTGCTGCAGTGTTTTCTAGTTTGTTTGTTTGTTTATTTATTTTTGCTTTGTGCCTGATTATGTGTGTTTGTACATATGTTACTTTGGCATTCACGTTGCTCAGGATGCTGGCTTTGTATTGGACTTCTGTATTTTTCTTTCTCTTCTTTTTGATTTTTTTGTCTGTACATATTTACGTGGTTGCATGTGTGTTTACATACAGCACTCAACAGAAGGGAAGACGCCCCTTTGTGGTTTTGCTTACTGTAAATAACACTGGATAAAATAAGCACAGAAGTAAAATAAAATGAGATAAAAAAGTAGCTTACTGTATATAATTGGAAACAAAGTGGTGCTATATGTGCAGTGTGTAAAGTGGAGTGTTTGAAATACTCTTGAGATAAGAAAGCATATTCTCTGCTGCACACACGTTTTTCATTTGAAACGGCGCGATCTCTCAATAAGTGCATTGTTTTTAAATTGACAAGTAGATCATTTCCTCTTTAGAAGAGTCGAAAACAAAGACGTTAGAAAGAATACAGCAAAAACAAAGGTCCCCAAAGTAGAAACTCAGTGCAGCAAAATCAAATACACGTGTGAATCACAATTTTGCTAAAAAAGCAATGACTTTAAACAAACCGAAGTGACCCGTTAGAACTTTCTTCATGTTGGAGCTACGTGTCTGCATTATAGCTCCACGTGGAGAAGAACTGCCCGAGGAGCTGGAAATGCATTTGTTGGGAGAATTCTCCCACATGTAAAGGATACAGGAATATCAGTGAACAACCGTAAATGAGTCGAAATGAGACGGCTGCAGAAGTAATCAAAAGGTATAGCACGAGTGTCAGACTCAATTTTACCAAGGTTCATGCCGGGAAATGGGGATCACACCAAGGGTCAGGCATATGCAGTTTAATGACACGGTTTAATTTAATCCACAAAAATAACATCCCAGGTAATGCTGTATACCCCAGAAGTCTGTCTTACATGCAATTTGGTCCACATAAAGGCTTTTACAAAACATCTGCAAGTTTCCCAGCTGTTAGTGTTTAATGGAGCAAAATAATGCAATAAACTGCAGTCGGTAAACTTTGCAAAAATAAGACAGCTATTGAAAGTATCGAGCATAGCAAAAGACATATTTAATTATCCATATTTAATTTGTGCTTTGAAATAAGGTTTTCAAGAGTCTGTTATGAGGTGGGCACCGCATCACTGCGCAGATGTATTTGCATGTAGGCGAGGCAGAATTTAAGCACTGAATGTGGGATAGATGCGTAGCTGCAAAGGGCCTCAGACCTGAAGTTTGAGTCACATGCCACATGGACAGTTAGCTGCCTGCTCGCTCTGCTCCTAACAGGCAGACAGGCAAGTTCTTCAGATTTGGCTCAGGGTTTATCCATGGAAATGGTGTTTCTGTGGTAGCTCAGACAGTGTAAAGGACATTTTGTAATGTCAGCCTGTTCAAACAACTTAATATATATATATATATATAAAAAAAAGACGTAAACTTTAAAAAAAGAACACAAAGAGAATCCTTTGGCTCACGCGGGGTTCATCAGGGCGGCTACAGTGAATGCGTAGTCCCAACCGTGAAGCACAGAGAGCACAGGAGTGCGATGATTTGGAGCTAGTTGAGTGCAAAAGGGAGATGACATTTCTAGATAGGATCATCAATGCCTGTGAGTTTACCAAAATACTGGCTGACAAGATGAGAAACACTGCAGCGTGATGGCGATCCAAATCACGCTGCCAAAACCACACGAGATGGAACACTAGGAGGTTCATTTGCTTCACTGAGTTTTTACTCTGTGGCCTGTAATTATTAATATAGTAAGTGTGCACAGTGTTTATTTTGTGAAGAGAATGCGGTCCACTGTTCGAGTGTGTCGTTAATTTTAAGTGTCACACAGGGCTCCATTAAATTCTGTTACATGTCATCCTTGTGTTTGTGTGTCCGTGTCAATCATCCATTCTCAATGTCCGTCTGTCTCGAGGTTGTTCTTTTCTGTCTCTTTCATATATTTGTTTTGTTCCTTGTAACTTACCCACGCTGTGTGTGTGTGTACGTGTGTGTACGTGTGCATACGGATGTCCCAGCTTGAACTGCAAACCCTTTTGAAGTTCCTCAGCAGTTTCATTCGTCCCCAGGAGAAAGTGATCTAAAAAAAAATCTAGCTTTGGTCTTTTTTTTTTGTTATTTTTCAAGCAACCAGTAAAAGAGTGTTGTGTGGAGTTTTCTGGCAGCTTGTTGGTTTATTTCTGGTGATGTTGCATTCAAAATATTTGGACCACCACTAGATCATTTATGATGGCCTTATCGATTTAAAAATATTAAATGTAAAATACAATTTAACAACAGTGAACTGAATGCTCCTGAAGCTTACATGGTGAATTATTATTTTCTCAAAGAGATCACAAGTGCAGTTTATATGAATACAAAGCAGGATGAGGAAATACCAGAACTTTGCACTTTAGAGTGGCCTTGATTTACTTTTAGCTTATTTTCTGTCAGATATTCTATGAAAATGGTCAGACTTATATTAAACATGGCCAAAGCTTCAAACAAGAGATGAGAAATCCTTCCATACCTTGTTTCAACTAAGTCATTAAATCCAGGTTTGTAGTAAGTTTTGGTGGCTCTGTGGTTAGTAGTATTGCCTCGTCGCAGAGGGACACATGCATGTGCCGGTCCATCTAGAGTGTGTTAACCAAATGTGTTAACCATTTCTGGGCACGCTCCACATTAGATATTTTTTAATGCAAATCTGTTTATTACATTAAGTAATTCTGGAAACACACCAACAAAGATACAAGCCAGACCTCTAAAAACATCCTCGATGTAGAAACATCAGTATATGCTGAAGTCGTCCCTGTGAGCTAAATGTTTAAAGTTCCACTTATTTCTGCTTTCGACTATGTACGATACCATGTGTAAATAATCTGGCGTCTGAGGCCCCACCCATCTTTTGCTCAAACCTTCTGTTTGTGAGGGGCAGCCACTAAGAAGCACATTAGCTAGAATGGCTTGTTAAAGACAGTGGATGAACTGATGAGCTACACCAACGTACAAGAAGAATAAGGATTATAAGTAATCATGCAAAGCTACCCTGTAGATTCCAACATATAATATAGAACGGGGTGTGAGTTTAATAACTCCACTTTATGTCCTTTGTCATTTCTTTATCACACCTGAAGAAGTCTGAACCGATTAATAGCTTAAAGTGCAGTAGAGGACTTTTATATTGGCACCTGTGGGTGTAAAAGTGTGTTTGTGTGTGTGTGTGTCTAACACATTCTCTCCCATGTTGCTGTCAGATCCACATAGACATTCCTAGGATGAATCCTGAATCTTTGGTGCTGCAGCCAAAGGTGACAGAGGTAAGGTGTTAAGAGGGGACCGGACTGGATGTAGACCCAAATCCCAGTCCCGTAACAAACCGCGCACTCTTACAAACAGACCGGGCTATTTCAGTTGGCTTGGCTCCAGCTGCCGCCCTGCATCCGCCTGGCTCCCTTCTGACGAATCTGTCCGCCTGTCGTATCGTTCATCTGCGGGGCAAACACTCTGAAATGGTGTAAATGTGGTCTTTACACATGTATAAACACACACACACATACATTGACGCAAGCACACGGGCACTCATATGCAGTGCTGCGTTCAAGACCACAACTGCTATCCATTTCAGAAATCTGAAACCCCAGTCCGACTTCAATCAAGGACACCAATCCACTAACTGTTCCTCCCGCTCGCCGTCTCTGTCACTGTCTGTAATGGCCAAATCTGTGCTAACCTGCCCGTTGCTTCAGTGTTTGTCTTTTTTTTTTCTCTCTCCTTCTCTCTGCAGATTCACATTGACATACCGAGAACTAATCCTCTTATTCCTCTCTTTCAACAAGCTTCTGTTCAAGAGGTGAGACCCTTCCAGCTGCACACACACCACCTCACCTAGCGGGGTTTTCCCTTTTCTGCTTTTAGGCAGATTTGGTCCTGTAATCAGAGACACTGATGATGTTGGACACTGTAAAAACAGAACATGTTAGACGGCTTATAAAGAAGGGAAGCATTCTGACAATAATTAAAACGATATACGTCGAATCTGAAAATGGAGCCAGGGTATTTCAGTGTTAGAGTAAAAATCCTGTTTCAAGTCTCAGTATGTCGATTCATTTACTTAACGGTTTTCTATCTGCCTGCGAGCGTAAAATGGGAAGACCCTCGCTTAAGCACACTGCATGAATTGGCATGGGGGACACACACATACACAGCAGCCCAAGCGAAATCACACATGATTTTGATAATTACATGCATGGGATTAGATCGCTTTTAACTTTTACTCTGCATGGTTGGCAGTTTCATATCTTTTTGTTGTGCTTCGTTAGTTCTACTGAAGCATTTCTTATTACAGTTGGGTGCTCTGTTATGGCCGATATAAGAAGTCATTTTCTTCAAAACATCTTGAGCATTATGTTCGAAACATTGAACTATTAGTCACAGTTGTGCACAATGGACAATATGGTTAAAAGCTAGGAAAACTCATAAGCACCTTTATGCTCAGAGTGATCAGTAGAAATGCATAAAGATGCTTTAAAGGCATTTGTTTCTCACACAGAAATGCTGCACTTTTGCATATTTTATCACTCAGATTTCTCTCAGATCGGGTTCACTGAGTTTCTCTGGAGCGCTGCTGATGGGTAAATGCAGATTTTAGCTGGTTAAAATGAATCAGTATCACTTTAAGTCTACATATACTGTGTATTGAATATTTTTTAATGTACATAAAGAAACGTTTAGAGTGAAAGTCATCACACTCTATTAGGTCAATTCCATTCAGTTAAGTTAAGTTTATATAGCCACAAATCACAACAGCAGTCACCTTGAGATAATTTCTAAGAACCTACAATATTCATTAATGATTTTATCTAAAAAAAATGTATAGTTTTAAGTAATAGATTTATTTGTTTACTAGGTAATCTGTGTTAAGTATGTGTGGATGGTTTAGTTGGTTCTGAAGTGATGTGTTAAAACTCACAAGTTACACAAAGTGACAAAGTTGTCATAACCGCTAAGTGGTTTTTGTTGACAATAGTAGATACACATGTAATTTAATAGATATGTCAGTGAAGATATTTAAAAGCTGATTGATCATTGTCAGGCTTCAGAATGTCACGCTTTAATAAACATGAAGTGTAAAGCCGGAGTAGGGGTGGGGGTGTGTGAGAAACTATGAGCCAGGTTACGGCTTGAAACCTAATTATCCATTCATGTTACAACGTAACGTATAATAATGTAAATATGGTTAGTGGTCTTTTAGCTGTGAAAATTCTTTTAGCTATGAAATTCTTGTAAGAAGTTTGCTCCACTGGTCTGAGGGACTATTAGTGCAGCATCCCAGTGCAACTTAACATGGACATTAACCTGATTCCATTCATTTATATTGGGTTAAGCTTATCTTATTATTCTAGTGCTTCAGGGATGGCCTGTCATGCATAGAACCGCTGGCCTGAGAAGCAGAGAAGTAAAAACACAGAAAGAAAACTCTATAATGAGGTGGAGGCTAATGAGGTGCCCAGGGCTCAGAGCTGCTTTGTGTGTATACCTGCACATAGGTGCGAGGAAGCACGCGCATACACACTCCAGACATCCAAACATCATACTGGGATTTCTGCATTTAGATGAAAGTGCGGTTTGATCTTCATTGAACACATGGAGTAGTCGATCACAATGCAGGCTGGAAAAAATTAAGAGAACCTCCATCCTAAAGCTTGGAATCACACGAAGAACAAAGTGTGTAATATTAAAGACAGGGATAAGAATCCAAAGGTAGCAGCAAAATGCAAGCAGAAATCGCTACAAGTTACTAAAACCTTCGTTAATGTGTCCACAAAAACAGAACAAAACAAAAACCCACCCGATAAGAATGTGTTTATTTAAAAGAAGGCAAACAGAGATCTCCAAGAAAGAAATGATGGGTCACAATGTTATTTATTTATTGATTTATTTGTTATTTTTTTAAATTTTGCAAAAGACCACCTTGATGTTTCACGAGAGTCAAGTTGGCAGCAGGTCATTAAGAGTCTAGCACT
The DNA here is from genome assembly GCA_015108515.1 of Hemichromis elongatus. Lineage (NCBI taxonomy): Eukaryota > Metazoa > Chordata > Actinopteri > Cichliformes > Cichlidae > Hemichromis > Hemichromis elongatus. Next base: position 31,348 of record VUQR01019715.1, read on the forward strand.
CTTCACTTTTGTTAAAAATAAGACTTGATATGTGTCAAATTGTGTGAAACACTGTTTTCTGCATTTCAGCACGTCGCTCTGCTAAGGTCGAAATATTTTTGTAACAAGCTAAACTCAGCCGTTGCTATAGCAGGGGAACATGAACAGACATATTAGCAGAATAACATAAGGTTACAAGAAAAGAAAACGTTTCATTTGTAGGTTTTATTTATTTATTTATTTTGTATCAATCCAACTGATAGGATTGCTATTTTGATTTAAAAGTCCGATATTTTGATATCTCAGCCGATAGTTTTGTTGTTTCCTAACATTTGCTATGTGAAGTTTTTTATTTCCTAATTTACGTTCTACCAGATTGTGGGTGGATCATCTGGTTGTTATAATTGTGACGTTCTTAACAGGTGTGTTGCCAACAGGGAAATTGCAGAGTGCCCTCTGGTGGATAAACTATGCAACATCGACACTCATGTGGTTAAAGGGTGTCTCACCTGCCTCTTCATTACATTTCTAATTTTCATTTTTTGGCCGTTATAAGATTAGCAGATAAATACCGGTTAAATGTTTGAGCAGTGAAAACAAATATATGTAAAACTTGTTTAAAAAAAATAGGAAATATTTTAATTAACTTTATATGCTTTGATTCAGAATCAGAAACAGAATCGCATTTATTGGCCAAGTATATGCAAACATATACAAGGAATTTGGTTCTGGTCAATGGTATCTCTCAAACACAAAAATATAAAAACACAATATATAAACAACAGAATGAACAATGTACATAACCAACAATATATTTCATGTTCTTAAAACCTTTACAATCCCAAATTCCCCAATGCTTATGACTCATTTTTCTCTACCTCAGCCAAATACTTTTGCCTTATTAATCATGGTGACAGATGTAGAACTAGGATCTTTTGACAAAATGTGCAATGCTGTGTTAAAAAATAAAACAACACACCAATATAAGTCAGAACATTTCACACCAACACCAGAACTTTATCCACAAAGAGAAACATGGTGGAGGGAGCATCATGGTTTGGGTCTGCTGTGCTGCCTTGAGATCTGGATGTTTTACAGTCAGTGGGGGAACAATGAATTCAGAATTTTTCAGACTTTACTTAGTAGATAAGTAGATTAAACTTAGCAGATTAGGAAATAAGCAGGAGATCATTAGAAAAGACGAAAAGTAACATCTTGGAATGGTCAAGTCAAGAAGGCTGCCGAGTTATCCAAAGAAAAGGGGATGCACTGAAACACTCCTGCAGGAAAAAAAACAGTCTAAAGTCCTGCTGTTGGATGTTTTTACTGCTGGATGAGGGGCTGCTCCTATGTGGCCTCCATGGCTTTGCTAGTGCAAAAATAAGATTCTGTATTTTGTTTAGTTAGACTGTGCTCATATGAAGACTTATGTTAATTCCAAACTTTCTCTTGTACCTTTAACCGAAGGAAAACAACGAGGCTTGCAGGAGTGCACAGACCTATAATATGTGGAAACGCTTGAATACATACACAGGTTGCCCCAGGCAGTGCCACCTCCCATTGCCCCTGTTTTGTACAGGATACATGTGGAGGCTGTAAGCAGGGAGCTTAGCATGGAAATGAGATCAGACAAGGAGGAGGCTGGGTGCTTGTTTTCTACCAAGTATCTTATCTACAGTATGCACTATTACTTCATCTGATGTGTGTATTTTCCCCTTTACCTCCATTTCCCCTCTCCCAGATCCCATGTTTTCCTCCCTCTCATCCCCACACATCAGCTCTCCCCGCTTGCGTGCTAAATAAAAGCCACCAGCGTGCACTGAAAT
>VUQR01019719.1:0-11499 GCA_015108515.1 Hemichromis elongatus
TTTACCCTTCCAGGACCTGAAGGTCCGTAAAGCACCCCCCCACCCCCTCCCCTGATAGCCAAACCCATCTGTTCTCTGATTGGATAGTTTAATTTGTGATTGACATGCCATTGCCCAATCAGCTTAAAGGAAGAAAAATCGGGTCAAAATTCGTACTTGTAAGTTGAAACTTGAGTGCAGAGTTTCACAGCCATTTTTTTGGCTAAGTCCACACACAAATCTTTTTTACACATACAAATCTTTTTTACGCACACACAGATTCTTTTCACACATACAAATCTTTTTTACGCACACACAGATTCTTTTTACACATACAAATCTTTTTTACGCACACACAGATTCTTTTTACACATACAAAACCCAATGTACAAATACAAAACTGATTTACAAGTACAAAATATTTATGACCACGATTTGAGCCCATAGCCCGAGCGCAGTCACTTGCTTGCAGTAACACTCTGCTTCACCGGGGCTTCCACACATTACCGAGAACAGTTTTCAAACCTAGTTCACCTTAAAAAATGGAAGGGATTTATGGATTTTATAAGATTAATGTACAGCTATCCTCCAGAGCTCCTCTGCTGTTTTAAATGTGAAAGGTGTCAGGATGTTGTTCAGTGGAGTTGTTGGAGTTAATGTTAGAGCAGAGTGGGACGCCACACAGATCTGACTACACAATAATACTGAGCCATGCCAACACATTTTTCTCTAAACACATACGTTTATTTCTCTAAATAAATATTTTAAAGTCAGTTTTTCCGACAGGCAACACAGACGCAAAAAATAATTGTAACTAATATTTGTTCCAGCTCTCTGCTCTGTTAGAACAACAGCTCGTGTCTGCATTAGCAGAGGCATGATAATCAGATCCAGACCTGCCTCCCACCCCCTGCATCACAGCTAGCACACAGCCCACAATAACAATGTGACATACATTACAACAGACAAGGACTTAGGACGGGTGGATGAGTATATGCATGTGTGGGTTGTTGACCCTTTTACTGTGCCCAAGCTCAACGCACACAAAAGATGACCAAACAGTGAGGCCAAAAAATCGGTTTGAGAGTCCAAATCAAAAAAGCAATTTTTCTATTTAGTCCCAGAGGGATCCAGGCACGCATGATAGCTAGAGTTTATTACATTAAGTTCTCAGTTGGCGACTCATCGGATTTCAAAACAGTATAAGGACAAATGTAGCGTACGGTGCTCAAACCAATCAGAAAACTCAATACAAAGATGGTTTTCCAAAACTGCTCTGATATTGTTGAATAAATAAGACTAAACCCTTCAGTATGAATCTGTCCTTGGCCTGTTGGAGGGTTTGCTGTGGAGTGTGTGTGTGCCCCATTATCATCAGAGTGGGAGGACAAAGTAACCAACTTAAGTAGGTCAGAGGAACAAAGCCCACCCCGCATGCACACGCGCGCGCGCGCGCACACACACACACAAAACCATGTGGCTGAATACTACAGGAAAGAATATTGAAGCAGCAGAGCGTCTGAACACATTTTTTGCCTAGTTTAAACAACACACAGGAAGAAGTGAATAAACTTCTAGTGATGTACAGAAAAAAAAGCAAAACACAACAGTTTAGAGGTGATGCTCAGCAGATGCTGCCATTTAGAAAGAAGAAAGTGTAGGGCTGAAAAACTGCTGAATTATTTTTACTTTCCAGCCTCTCAAAATCTAGTAAGTAAAAAGTCAAGTTGCATAAAGTGTTTATCACTGATTAAGCTGCTTGTGAAACAAGACGTCTGTTTACAAGAACCAGTTTTACAAAAACCCCAAGTAAGAACAAGAGGCATCACACCCATCGTGACACTGATGGAAAAAATAATAATAGCGCTGTCCAAACATTCGTGCTCACCGTGTACTTACAAGAAGTGACAGATTAAGGACAGCGATCACTCGACTCACTAAGCATCTCAGAGATGTGACTTATTTTTATTCATATTTATCTTTATTACATTTATTAATTTAGTAAACTCATATCAGTACAGTGAGTGAAGAAAAGCACTCACCTGAGAGATCAGAACAAACAGTCATACACATACAGCCAACATCGCTCTACTTATATTAGAGATTCTCAACAGAAACAAGAAATTAAAAATAGTTCAATTATTAATCGTTTGTGAACTTCTCTGATGTACTGTGAGACATTCCCATCAGCTGCTTGTCAGCAAGTGTTCCCTCTGTGTAGATGTAGATGTTCACATGCACAGAACTAATCTGGTTTGGGTATTTATGATTCAAACAACTTGTCCAGATGTAGAGATATTTTAAGATCCCATCCATTTGCACATGCAACATATTTTTATCAAAGGTCAGAGTGATTAATGACTTCATTGCAATTTTAACAATTTTTTAAAAACAATTTCGGATCTCTTCCTGCTGAACCTCCGTCATGTTTGACAGTCATGGGTAAAACACTAAAGGAGAAATATCCAATGCCACAGGTAACTATAGATCAAAGACTAGTTGAACAGCTCCCAGTGAAAAGCCACTAGCTTTTTGCTTGAAAAGTCCATCACAAGTCTGACAGTTCAGAATAAAATAAAAGATTGTACCAGGATAAAGATATTTGTGCCTTCAGTCCTGAGCTAAAGCTGCAGGATGTGCATTAAGGCAAACATATAGAAAAGACATCACATTCCAATAAAGGTGTGAGGAGATACATGTTCAACAGCAAAGGCTCCTGATATGATCTTTAGGCCAGAGCCCCCAGCTTACTCGTTCATCAGACCACTTGTCAGCACGCACAGCCTGACAGTCACCTTGGCTTTGCAGAACCGTACGACTAAAACAGGCACGAATCTTCCTGAAACAAAAGCATGTTTCAAGTCCTGAACAAAAATTCATTTGAAGCACTTTGTTGCATCTAATCTTTTGTCATATTTATCATGTGCCGTTAAGGGTTTAATGCCCTGTTTACCCCGTATATATACACTGTAATTGTGGGATTAGTCTCCATAATTAGAGCACTGGGATGTAACTGGAGTCTGTTATCATGGCTTGTGGCAGATGACTGTTTAAGCCCCTCTGTCCCTGTCTTTCTCACTCACACACATACACACACACACTCTAAAGGCTTCTGGTTGTCCCTCCCCCTCATCTCTCTGCTGAAGCTCCTGCATTACTGATGCTCCATCCGCTCCAATGTTCTTATCACCGTGGACATCCTCTGTACTGTACAGGGCCTCACAGAAAGAGCTGCTGCAATCCTCCCTTTTAGTTTCCAATTCCCCTCAAACGTTTCTACTTCTGCCTTAAAGTGAACATGTTGCTCTTAATCGGAGAAGTGAAAAAGCACCTTATAAACACATCAGTTAAAAGAACTCCTGACACTGCATTCAGCACAGAGAACATGAAATGAATCACCTCTGAGAGAGAAACGACCCTCTCTGACAGGAAGAGTAAATGTGATTTTCACTCTCAGCATAAACATGGAGAGAAAACGTGTTAACATTTATTCTATGATCACTCCACATCATGCCAGATTAAAACTCAGTCAAATCAACAACGGGACTGATCCACCTGTGATTGCAAACATTACAGCTCACCTGTTTGACTTGTTTCCACTTACGTCAACTAATTAGGGTAACACAGACAGGGCAGGGCAATATGGCCAAAATATTTATCACGATATATATTTGAAAATTTGGGATAATGATATAACTGACATTATAACTGATGCGAGACAAAATACTTGACAACTCCACAACTTTATTAGTGCAAAAAAAACCCATCAATTTATTTTCACTTAAACAAGCAGCTGTTTTTTTTATTTGCATTAAAGCTAAACTCCTTGCTGACAGTTTAACCAAAAAGCATTTCCAGTGGAAATGGGCTGACACATCCTGAGCATAACCATGTATAATATCCACTAAAGGTAAAAAGAGGTGCTTTGAAACATGAAACTGTAGCGTGCCCAAATAAATAAGTCAAATATGTATTTTTTTGGACACTAAGACAAGTCAAACTTTACTGAACTCATTCTTTGTGCTTTTAAAAGGACCTTATAGTCTGACAAATACGGTAAAATCGATGGCCCGCAAAAAATGTGCTTTGGTGGGAATCTACAGACAAAAACAAACCAGTCCCGCATCACTGAAGTTGCACCATTTTTACAAACCAGTTCTGGTTCATCCGTTGCAGTCAACGATCTGCTTTTGCCCTTCTCATTCTCCGACGCTGCCGTGCTTTTTCCTCCATGTGCGTATAAAACAAAGGCACTGCGCATGCGATGTTTCATTTTCTTATCATTGCCTAACATTATACCAGTATTACCGTGAACGGTATAATACGGCCAAGCCCTAAACGCAGATCATTTTTATCATGTCATATCGATGCTCGTCCATACAACATTTGTAAACTTTTCATCTGACAGGATAAATGTCACATTGTGGAAATGTCGCCTGTTATTAGCAATTCACCCGATACTAATCAGGACATTATTATTATAATAATCACAATTATAATCATAATTATTATCATTATCAAAGTTGCAATGTTGTCCTTGATTTTTCCATTTAATATCACAGTAAATGTGATGCAATAGACTACAGGCGAGGTTTGGAGCACGGCGACCCGCGTTACAGTGCCGTTATGCTCGATGCCTTGTTTGGGTCATGCGCTGATTATGATGTCATCACACCGCAACCTTTTTGGTGTGATGACATCAGTCGGTTGCGCTGCTCTCTGAGTATTTTTCAAGAAAAAAAAAAAACTACTTAACCATATTAATAATTAATATTTTACTATATTTTGTTAAAATAAAAAGTCAGCAAAAACCAAACTGTAGCAAAGAGGACAAGCACATAAGGAGAAGCAGAAGATTAGAAAACAAACCCAGATGTTCAAACATGGCTTATTCATTTTGTTTTTTTGTTGATGCATCCTGTCAGATGGCTTAACAGTGACAGTGTTGATATTAATAACTGCAGGACCCTCACATGAGCGCTCACACTCGACATACTCCCCCACACATAAATAACATGTGCATTTTATCAAACACACACACACACACACAGTCCCACCTCCTCCTTCCTCCTCTTCTCACTCATACGTGAAAGACACACCCGCTCTGAACACACCCTGTGCCACTGACCCCGAGCTCTGCATCCATCTCCAACACGCTCTACAACATTTTTTATCACGCTGCTGTCAAGTGCTGAGGCTTGATAGGTGGCAGTACCCACACCCACCCAGCACAAACACAGTATTAGCACAGCGGTGTCTCCATCAGCTCCTGGTGCATTTCTCCCATCCCATCACCCCCCACAGGCTTCACATCCCTCTGAACATTAGTACCAGGGGCACAGCACAGAAAAGCGGGCCCTATACATAAACAGTCTCTGTGGCCAACCCTGCCTTCTACATCTACATCAGCATCTCTGGATACTTTTTACCATTGCACATTTAATAAAACTCTACAACACAACATAAGTCTGCACATTTATAAATCCACCTTTCAACCAGCGTTTCCCAACATGACATGGTCTAGAAGTACTACTCTATAGTTACATCAAAAGTATTTTTTTTTATTTAAGTGTTATTATTTCCTTATATTTTATGCAATCTTACTTCTGTAACACTTTTTTCAAACACACTGTGTCCTTTTTGTCGCCATTTCTATCACCCTCAGGGCAACACACAGTTTCCTTTTTCACATCATCTTCTCACCATCTGCTGCACAGAGAGTCCTCTATAAGAATGAAGCACACACGACTGATGTTAGCCTCCCAACCTGCTTACAGCCTCGCGTTGTTGTCGCCAAGTTTGTTGTCAAGGACCATCTGGGGTTAAACTAAATCAACGAGTCATGCCATAATAATTTTTAATAATGTAATTATCTTGATAATTGTGCGCTTGCCTAATAGGCCTAAAAACACTATGTTAAAATGCATTAGGTTTTATAATGTGTTTATAGATATGCTATAATAGACATTTTCTGTTAGTATAGCTTTGATTTTATCAAACACAGAACTGTACATAGCAGTCTATCAGTCCTTCTGATGTACTGGGTGGTTTAGTAGTATGCCTGATGGTGTTTCATTAGAACTAGCAAAAGCTAACTAAATCGTCCAAAGACAAAGAAGCAACTACCTACAAACCATTTTTTAAAATCAAGAACCAGCATCACTGAAATATTTTGCAATTTTTTTATCAGCCTGAAATGCAACGGCCCTGCTTACCTTAACGCACTCTTCTGGTTGGGAACCACTGACAGTATAAAGAAAAGTGCTGGTTGATTCTAGTGCTGCCCAGTTGAAACTGTTATCAATATAAATGACTGATTTGAATAATTTTAGTTGCCACTATATGAGCTCAGCTTGTGCCGTTATTAGAGGAGGGACCTGCTGCTTCACTCCAGCTGTTGTGCTGGCTAAATGTAATAGTTATAGGGTCACGTCTGACATCTTTTGGTCTCCTGTAACTGCTCTCAGCTAAACCGTTCTGTGCCTATTAGTTCTACTCTGTGCATGTTTCTGTGGGTGTATTTCTTAAGAGCTGACTTGCCTGTTTTTCCTCTCTTTTTTAAAAACCTGAGTTTTATTGTCTCAGTGAAACAGAAATCTGAACACATCAGCTGTGCTTTGAAGCCAGACTGACTCCGTTATTTTTAAGTTGTGAATGTGGAATCAGAGGACCAGCCTTCCCTATTTATTGGAATCAAAGTTTATTCGCCCGGTGGATTTATTTAGGCAATTTAATCATGGCACTAACAAGAAAAAAATATTCAAACCAAAAACATTTCATTTCGATCTTGAAAGGCCCCTCCTGCTACCGGGGTCCTGGGTAACATGTCGAGCCTTCTCCCTGATTAGTACTGCTGCAAAAAACTGTAAAATCTGAAGGCAAGACCAACTTCACCAGTCACACAGCAAGTAAAAAGGAAGTACAACAGTATTTTCACCATCTGGCTTCTTAAATTCTGAGTAGATTTGGAGCAGTAACTTTGCCTACTTCTCAGTCAAGCTGCTCAAAAGCTTTTTATCCTGAGATAATTGTTAGTGCTGCTGCTGAGTACCTGTTATTCTTGAAAGGTGAAATAAAATCTAATTAGACAATGATTACAAAGCAAGTGATGAATAACTGTGTCATTTGTCCTGTATGTTCAAACTGTACACCCTGTACTGTTGTGAATAAACATGTAATAAGGCGATATCAGTGGCAACACCCGTCACGATGGCAGTGCGGAGCTTTGAGCTCAAGCTGGGCATATGACTGATACCAAGGTTGGAAATCTTATTTAGCACAAAACTGAGAGATTCCCACGTTACAGCAGCCAAAGCAGTAAACAAAGCAGTGAAGGTACTGAAATGAGAGAACGGAGATGTGTTGAGTTGCAGTATATACTTCCTGTATCTGTCCTTCTTACACTGTTCACCTTCTTTTCAGGTTAGCCAATGGTAATCTTTATTCTTACTGATACATGCATGTAAACAGATAAGAGGGAGCTCCCAGGCCTCTGGTAGAGGATCACGCTTATCAAGATAAGCAGATTTGTTAAAAGGTTGAATTGGGCTTCAAGTTATGTTTTTCATATAATAGAATATAGATTAATCGCCTGATCTATCTTAAAACTTTGTCCTTGTTTGTGCACTATGCTGTATTTTCTTACCTTCTAAAAGTGCTGCAAATAAAAAGAGTAAATAAAATATAACAACCCCTTCTCCCCTTGTTCTACAGTATTTATGTATCGAAGTCTGCTCCTCAACACCTTTTGAACTCTAGCAGCCAGGTAAAAATCCCACTTCCACTTTCACACATTACTGTCGCGATGTTGCTTTCGCTGTAGTCTTCACCAGGTTAACGCCAAACGTGCTAGACGACATCTAATGCCATCCATTGTCCTTTACATTGTCTAAGAAGTCACAGAAACTCTTCTCTGCCATATCCCACAGTTGTCCATCTGTTTGTCAAAGCCAGATTGTGCACTCAGAATCATTGTTTCAGCTCATCTGGCAAACTGTGCCATTTAGAATCGCAAAGAAGACGCAGAGATAACTAAGAAAAGTCTGGTGTGTCTGAGTCATTTTTATAACCATTAATGCACAGGTGTGGTATTTCAGTGTCCACAGACATATTCACCTTGGTCGCACTGAGCTTCTACTTTTTTTCTTTTTAGAAAATCATATTGGTTCACAAATTACCACAACAGTTCATGTTCTTTCCATACAATAAGTACACTGTTGTGAGCACTGTTTGTGACTATTTCAAGCCCTGACTTCTATCTACAGTGGAAGTCAGGGCTGTGTGATATCATATATACATAAAATGAAGCACATTTTACAAAGGAGTATTAAAAAAGGCCCTCCTCTTCAGTGGTTGGGAGATATCTTGGCCAATCTAGTGCAGACGAAATAACCACTTTTTCTTTATTACATAGTTTTACGTGACCTGAGCAGGCACTACTGAGGTAAGTTAGCAGTTATGCAAAACTCTGGCTTGTTAGATCTTCTTGCACTGATGTTCATTAACATGCACTGCCCCTGTTAAATAAACAGAGACCTGCCTAAAGTCAAAGTCCAGCACAGACAGAGAGAGAGCATATTAACAAGGATGCAAAACAGCTTCTCTCTAGGTATAAGGTTACTCTGGTGCATCGCTGCTTTTTTCTATATCCACCATCAGTTGCTGCTTGTGATGGATTCCCACGTAACTGCTGACAAACTGTTAGCTAGCCTTAAACAGCACTCTATTCAGTGAGTGCATTTTTGTAAATGTACAGTAATTAATGCATGCCATTATGTTTTGTTCTGCCGAGGAGAGTTAGCTGTGGATCACATTTTTTGTCTCGTGTTAATTTTGTGTGTCAGGTTAGCACAGGTCCCCTAGCAATAATGACCATTATAATGACCATTAAAATGCATTAGACAGACTTGAAAAGCCACATCTGGCATTTTGTCTTTTTAAAAGTATCACTTTATTGAAATTAAATCCTATCACCTGAACATTATCACCGATTAGAACACGCAGACATTACAATCCTAAACAAGTGTAGTAGTGGATGCAGAGCCAACAAGCACCAGCCCGGAACTGAGTGAGAGTGCAAAGCAGCAATGCACCAGCACTTCCAAGCAATGTCCAGTCAGGGTAGCAAACAATAACAATCTCAGATTTTTTTTCTCCCATTCTTAGCCCACTTTCTTCCAGTTTTCATAACAACATCAAAGCAGTACTGCGTAGATTCTTTTTTTTTTTCTCAATCAACTCGGGAATGAAATAATCTTCAGTCCTCCCACCTTCATGACGGCAATTCAGCATCCACGTCACCATGGAAACGAGTCAGAGCCGATGGAGCCTAGTAAGCTCTGTCAGTCAAAACGCTGATGTTACACCTTCTCTAATGCAGAGGGAGTGTGCCAATTTCTCTTGAAAACGAGCGTCTACAGTAACAGGAAAGATTCGTTTAGCAATCCCTCCTTACTTCCTGCATCATCTCAGCTGCACTGCCAAATGATGAAGTGTGTCGCTCAACACACACGGGCGATTTTAAGCCCTTTCAGCTAGATTATAAGGCACTCAGAGGGTTGTTTTGACTGGAAAAGCAGCTGTGGCTAGAATCCGGACTTATATCAGGTTAGGTTAGGCTAGGCTAACTGAGTAAACCTCCACCCTGAGAGCAGCTCTCTGACCTCGCACGGTCAGCACTGTCGGCTCATCATCTTACTCTCAGCCGATCCGGGTACTAACGAGACTCCAAATAAACACAAGGAACACGTTGATAAAATTAAAGTTTAGGTCACAAGCAGGCAGGCAATGCAGATGCAGTGATTTCACATTAGCATGCAGGCTAACTGTTAACAGTGGGTGGGTAGCATCGTCTTACAGTTTCCTGACGCTCCGATCTTGTTTCAAAAACTGATATCACGCATTTCCTTAAATTTGTGAACATCTCATCACATCACATACGGAGGCTGATAGGAGTACACCCCACACCGGTAAAAATGCCCAATTAACGCCTATAAGCTGTCAGTGCAGTTAGCGAGCAGGCTAACCAGTGATGAGCTAACGCCAGCCCGCTCAGGGACATTCTTTCACATCACCCATACTGTACTCGGCTCTTACCTCATAGTTCACTTTCCATCGTTGAATACTGAATAAATTAGGCCTTTGGGTGCTTATGTAACCACAAAATGTGGTCTCTTCTCCCAAAATTTGCTGCTTTATCACTAAAAGCCTTTCCGGCGAATCTCCCGTGGCTTGGAATCCTGACCGACTGAGGGACAGCTGGAAAATGGGGTAACGCCATGGAGGTATCGCGAGATGTTCTCTCACGTTAAACTAAATTGAAGTAATCTCGCGAGAGCTGTTTTCTTGTCCGGATCACAGGGATTCTCTGCGAAATAAACGGATTAGTAGCGCTCCTGCCGTCGGCTGTTAATTAGAAAATACATACATTTATACATTTTAAGAATAAATTAATTAATAATTTAAAAAACCTTAGCAATAACTTAAAATGCGTCATAGCATTTAGCAATAGATAATTTAATAAGACATGTCTAAGATTTCATCCTTACAGGCAACACATACTTAAAGCCAAAACCAAAATAAAATAATAGTTTTATTAAGTAGAATAAAACAGAACTACAAAACAAATACAACTACAGTAGTATCACTCAAGTGGAAGTTATTAAAAACATAATATTTTGGCCCTTTAATGAAAAATAAAATATTAACATAAAATAAAATAAAATAAAACAAAACTGATTTAATGTAGCAGAAAAATAAAATTAGCTAAATAAATGCAGAAATTGATTCATTAAACTGATTTTTTGCTAGTGATTCACTGGCTTTAGTTTAAGGCAGGTTTTTCTTAAAACACATTAAAGTATTGTTTTCCTTCTTCATTTCTTTTTCTTGTAAATAATATTTGAGTGGATGCTGGAGGCATCCACTCAATAAAGAGAAAGTATTTCTGTATTTCTGCTACTTTATAGTATTTCTGCTATATCATAGTATTTCTGCTACTTTATTGTATTTCTGCTAAATCATAGTATTTCTTCTACTTTATAGTATTCTACTTAACCATAGTATTTCTGCTACTTTATAGTATTTCTGCTAAATCATAGTACTTCTTCTACTTTATAGTATTTCTGCTAAATCATAGTATTTCTGCTACTTTATAGTATTTCTGCTAAACATTTATGCTACTTTATAGTATTTCTGCTAAATCATAGTATTTCTTCTACTTCATAGTATTCTACTTAACCATAGTATTTCTGCTACTTTATAGTATTTCTGCTAAATCATAGTATTTCTGCTACTTTTTTGTGTTTATAGTATTTCTGCTACTCTATAGTATTTCTGCTAAATCATAGTATTTCTGCTACTTTATAGTATTTCTGCAACTTTATAGTATTTCTGCTAAATCATAGTATTTCTGCTAGTTTATAGTATTTCTGCTACTTTATAGTATTTCTGCTAAACCATAGTATTTCTTCTACTTTATAGTATTTCTGCTAAACCATAGTATTTCTGCTACATCATAGT
>VUQR01019721.1:0-10470 GCA_015108515.1 Hemichromis elongatus
TATAACTTTCCAGTCAGTTTTCAGGAATTCTCAGTGGTGTTTAGTGCAATACCCTCAGGTACTTTAATGTTATATAAAAATAATGACAGCCCAATATCTACCTCAGTCACTCTCCCTGATCCAGCTGAGTCAGCAGTGGGAAAAATCTGCTTTTCACAAGAACCTGGTAACAGCAATAAAAAAGTACACAGTTTATTCCAAGAAGATATCGTTTCTCTCCCATATGTAATATCTTACTGGAACTGATACGTCCTAGATATCAACTGGAAGACAGTCTGGATGATCCCCCATAAATATCTGATTGTAAATAAGCTGAAGGAAGTTTCATTTAAAATTCTCCATAAATGTTACCCAGCCAGTCACTACATGGTCAAATTTAAAAGAGACATAAATAGTAGTTGCACTTTCTGTGGGGATCATCCAGAAACTGTGACACATCTTTTTTGGTATTGTTCGTCCACACAGAGATTCCGGAAAGAATTTAGCGGGTTTGTCATTGTGAATATTTTAAGGGAGTTTTCTTTACGATGGGAAAATGTTTTTTTTTGTTTCTTTAAGTTCCCCAGGAAGAATGATACGTGTTTTTTATGATAAATTTGTTAATAATCTTGGCCAATTTTTTTTCCATAAATGTAAATTTACTAATAAAACCGTTTCTTTGTCATTTTCTTAAGGATGTGGAATTATACATACAATCAATATCAGACTCCACCAACAAAAAGGCTTTAAAAACAATGTATATATGTGAGTTTTTGCGTGTATTTATATAATTGTTATTTCTTAACCCCTGATTTTCTATGTTTGTGTTCTGTTCTTTTATATACTTCATCTGTTTGTATGTTGTATACTCATTGTTTTTCCAATAAAGTTCTTAAAAAAAAATAAAAAATTGGGACACAGCTCTCCTTCGAAGTGAGGCCCTGCTCACATGATGGTAGAGCTTCCTGTCCCACAATGCACAGCGTTATCCGCGCTTGATAAATAGACGCGAGACACGCAGTCTGCCTCTCAGTCGGCAGAAAATATGGTACGCAAAGAGTGAAATTCAGTGTGGTGAGTACGTCTGATTAGTAAAGGCCCGTGGGGTGCGGTGACAAGGAAAAAGAGTAAAGGACCTGTAAGTTATCCGCACGACACGCCGGAATACTGCATGTAGGAAAATGAGAATTCTCCAAACTAGCGGTTTTCTACTGTAACATAAATTTATGTTAAAACACGACTTGGATGTTTTATGGTCGAGCAGAGCGGGGGGGTTATTTGTAGAGAGTGGTTGCTGTTGATAGGAGAAATATGTGCAACACCCAGTCTGTGGGTTATTCCTGCGTGAGGAGCAACGTTTTATGTACCAAGCGATGAAGTACAGAGTGTTAAACAATGACAGATGTGTGCTGTAACCACTCTCTGCACCTCTCATGTGGGACGTTTTTAACTGTTTCGTGCTTCTCTCTTTCCCGGTGGGTTCAGATAGACTGGCTGCAGTGGACACTCCTGCAGCACCGCCATGTTGTTACAACGAAACGGACACAAGTCTCTAACTTAACGTCTTAGGGTTGAGGCCTAACTTTTCGAACTCTGATTTGACAATAAAAACATTTCCAAGGAAAACTAAATGATCAATTATGAAGTGTTTTAGCGGATATTAAACGGATATATAAAAACCAGACAATTTAAAATTTTGCCTGTTATACTTGGTGTGGGCTGATCTACTCAAGACAGCAAAAATAAATCCTCTTCCCTTTCTTTTCCCTAATTAATTCTGTTTATAGCTTTTATAGTACTGAGTGACACGGGCAAGGAAAATACCAAGTGAAAGTGTTTAAGCTAGATAAACTGTCCATTTTGGTAATGAGTTTTTTTTTGAAGAAGAAGAAGAAGAAAAAAGGAAAAAAATCGACTTACCTAAATTGGCATGCTTTTGTGTTTCTTTAACTTCAGTTTAGAAAATTAGGCTTGATGTAAAGATGTGTTGTGCCATTGCATTTTTTTCTTCTGTTTTCACTTAAGAGTGAATCCCTTCTCAGATGATAAAAACATGTGTATGAGCTTGTCTTGACTCTGAAGGTGCAGACAAATTAAAAACGTGACCGCCTATCCTGATGTTGCATTCATGTTATCTTTTGCAGAGAGTCTGGCACCGAGTGTTGAACAAACATGATGGCTGAGTGTTGGCAATGGAATAGAACTACACACTGCTTGCCTTTAGGCACAAAGGTAAATTCATTTATTTTATAGAAGTGTTCTGGATTGAACCATTTAGCAGTCTAGTCATGGTCACATCTTTGTCATTCCTGGTAATTTCAGACTGGTCTTAAACTAGATTTGCTTCAGGCTCTTAACTAATGCCACAGACTGACATCATTACAGCGGCTAGATGTTGCTGCTGCTTACTCAGATTTTACTCCATCCAAAGTGGCATGAGTTTCAGATGGGGATCCACTGATCAGTCATTTGTGGGAGGAGAACACCTAGCCACAAACATAGGCTGGTAATTCTAGGAAAATTCAAATCCGTGTTTGGGAGGTGGTGTATGGGAAATCTAAAGTAATCACATTGAGATTGGCACTGGCCTGACACTGAACATAAAGGCAGTTGTGAATAGATTAGATAATAGTGGCAGTGGTTGTGTTGCAGGCAGAGGATCTGTGGTACTGACATGCTACAGACTAAAGGTGGGTCTCACTGACAACTTTTGCTTGTATTTAAGTTTTTGCCTTGTGTGCAGCAATTAGTGAATAATAAAACACATTATGCTGCAAGGAGCTCATGCTGACTGACTGTAGATATGTGTGATGTGCAGGAAGGATGCAAAGTGTGGAGAAATGGTGTGAACCCAATCTTGTACTGCTCTGACAGAGACTGGCTAATCTCTGCTGGAGAATCTTAGTATTGGGAGAGAAAGTCAGGACTTTGGCACAGGTTTAAGTAAAAACCATTTACCAGAACCTGACTGAAGGCCTGAAACATGCTGCTGATAATAGTGTAGTAACTTTCAGTATACAGAATAAAATGTCTAACACTTGTGCTTTGGTGTTGTGTGTTGACAGTGATCCTGACAGGCAGTTGGGGATGCGACTGCCATTTTGGCTACATCGACCAGTTTCTGCAAATGTCATGTCAGTATGTGGATATGTCTGTATACCTCAACCTCAGGGACTTTAGATTTTAACTTTAGTTTTTAAACCTTCAAATGAGGGATTAGAGAAAAACAAAAAAACCTGATCTGTCAAAATGTTTGCCTTTTAGTATGTCAGTTAATCTAAGCAGCAGCATCAATGGGTAATATTGAACACACACTTTACACTAGAGTACAGAGTGTAGATTTTGAGTTTGATGGTTCTGAGGTTTTCTTGCAACTGAGCTCAATGATTAAAAGAGGGCGAACCTGTTTTGAAGAGAAAAGATGGCTGTAAATTCTAGGTTGGAAAAGTGAGGCAAATGCTGAAATCCCTAAGACCAACATTCTGTCTGAAGGCCACCAAATGTCAAATGCTTTTGTGTGCTAAAAGACTTCTACTCTTTGCAGATTACGAGAGATGGCTTTCTAGGGTTAGCCCTGTAAACACTTTATTGCTAAGTTTATGGCATCACTCATTTTAGGTCATAACACACCAAGATGATGTGGTGCTAAAGTTTGCTTATACAATGGTACAAGCATTCAAGAATAAGAGGCTGAATATAAGACATGCGTGAATTGTCTTTAATTGTGATCATTTCTATGTCATTTTGTTTTATTGGCCTAGCTGTAATGTTGTACCATGTCGTTTTATTTGGGTTATAATCCAAACTCCAGATGGTGATGGAATCATCTTTATTTGAGAAACGTACTTCAAACATTTTGTCCCTACTTTCTGAGTTTTCAAGCTACCTTTTTAAAGGTGAATAAACAGTTGAACAAGAAATGTGTGATTGCTTTTTTCCTTTTTTTTTTTTAAAAAAAAAATATGTTTGTGATAAATTCTATTTGAAGTCTTAAGGTTTCTGAACACACCCTTTTTTTTTTTTTCCCCTCTAAACTTTAGCAGAACTGCGTTCACTCCCAGTAGGGTATTGAACTCTGCCTCCAGGGCCAGTGTCCTGCAGGTTTTAGATTTCACCCTGTTTCAACACACCTGAATTAAATAATTATTTTGTTACCAGGCTTCTGGAGAACTTAAAGACATGTTGAGGAGGTAATTTAGCCATTTAAATCAGCTGTTGGATTAAAGATGCATCTAAAACCTGCAGAGTTGGACACCTGTGCAGTAAACAAACCACAAAGACAACTGGACTACATGCTGGAAAAGGCATACAACTCACTAAAACAAATTTAATCATCTTTATAGCAGGATAGTACTGATCATGATAACATTTTTGAAGGTTTTTTCACGCTTTTTTTTTTTTTAAATATAGTTTGTAGCTGTGGATGTTTTGAATTAAACACCTTTTTAAAACCAATTTTAACCACATTACTTTGGGTTAAAATTGAGACTTGCTGTTGCTGCTAATAAGTTTGCTAGTGATAATCAACACTGATTATTTCATGCAACTTATTTGAGGTTCCATTTTTTTTTCTCCCACAATTGAAACATTGATATTAGACATTGGCTGTCTGTTAAAGTCGCATTTCAATAATGCGCACAAGCAGGGGCGATTCTAGGATCAGAGATCTGAGCACCCAAAGAGCTGCCCAGATCCTTGAATGTCTCCAGTTGTCCCGAGTTCTGTTTCATTTGTGCATTTAAACCCCCTGTCCTCTTCGTCTATGTTATCTGTCATATTTTTACCATCTCTGTGCATGTTGCATATTTTAAATCATAAGATTCCTAAATTCATCAAGTCTCTCTGTGCCTGGGTCCTCGTCACCAAACATTGTCTTAAAAATCTACAAAACAGTGATGCAATCTCCACATTTGTAAAAGAAAAGCAAAACACTTTTTAAAAATCTGTAACAAAACCATCAAATCTGATAAAGGTTATTTAAATACAGCAAAAGGAGAATGGATTGGAATAAAAAAATACATATAACCTTAATTACTGGGGGAGAATAATGAATGATGCTCATAGTGAGTAAAAAGTAAACTGGATTTTTTGGACAGTTTCACTTTTCATGTTCTTAGGCAGCTCATTCTGACTTAATGCACACTTTTTAATGTGACTTTTCATTTTTGTAACAAATTGGAATTTTGTCTTGTAAGATTTATGAGTATCATGCCTTCATAGTGGTACTTGGGAAAGCTTTACATTTTCTTAGGTGGTACACACTGTAAAAAGTTTGAGAAACACTGGTAAGGCAAGTGTATGTGTGCTTTTGGAAAACATTTAAAGCTGCCATACAGAATCTTTAAAACAAGCTAGCTTAAAACATTTTTAGAATATAAACAGCACTCTGCTTCGCTTTACAGCTCCTCACTCCACCAGGGCACTGTTTGGCACTTTCTGATAGTGCGCAAATGGTGGTGCACGACATACGGACGACTAGATGGTACAAAAGTGTGCCTCCCTTTTCCAGGGAGGGGATACGAGGCGAAGTCGGACGCGAATGGAGAGAAGACTCGTAGGGAGACAGCAGGACTGCCATGTCACTTCCGACAGAAGTGTAGAAGTCATAATAATACTTGTTGGGGTCTAAAACTGCACGGCAAATCCAGGGTTATCCTTTTTGTAAAAACAGATGGCTGACTTTACATAGAGGTCCAGTGATCTAACTTGTAATTCCAACTGCTGAAGCAAATTAAATCTTTCAAATGACAGACATTTTCCTATACTTCCTTATGAAAAAAACGAACACAACGTAATGTAATTTTGTTTGGTGCATGGAAGTTACTGAAACTTAAGGTTTTGTGTTGTTTTGTTCACCAAGGTGAGAGCGGAGAAAGTATTAAAACCCTTCTGCTGTCAGTTTTTCTTTATTCGTTAGCATTTCTTTGAAATGCCCAGATTTTAGAACCAATCCCCAGTCTCCAATCTGGCTCCCTGGATCTTAAACTCCCTACAGAAGAGTTTAAGCACTGGAGGAAAGACAGTCTCTTAAGGATCCTAATCTCTGAAATTATAGCATTAAAATTAGATGGAGCCGCTTCAACAGTGTCATCAAAATAATAATGTGCATGTGTTAGTCCCCGTTGGGAAATTACTCCTCTGCATTTAACCCATTCACCCAGTGAAGCAAAGAATTTGCTTGATTCAATACTGTATTCAAATTTATTATATTAAAGTTGCTTGTAGTAAAAATTCTGCCTTTCTAGATAAAATAGTATTTGGTCATAATTTTGCAATTCTTTCCATGTTTGTTCGTTTGGGTTTGTTGTGTGTCTGTCTGTTAGTTGTTTGATTTTTCACTCAATATTGCATCGTTCCAATTTCTTTTTTTGTTTTTTGAAGTGAATGATTTTTCTCCCCTGATTAGTGCTCTTTCTCAAAGTGAAGACCATTTGTTTGCATAAAGTTTGCCAAGTCTTTATAAATCTGTCCTGTTCAGATTCAAAATGGGTTGTGAATATAGCAACATGATAGAATATTTTCTGGAAGCTTCAATAATAGAATTCCTTGTAGGAATACACTCCAGTTGTGAAAACGATTGATGCAGAGAAAAAAAATACAATCCATGTCCATCGCCAAGACCAAAGTCCTTCATATATTATTTTCCTTTCCTTTGTCATATTTCACATGCCTTACAGTTGCTGATCTACTTAAGTGGTTTACTAAATGTTTAATACAGTGTTAAAATCTCCTCCTATTTCCTCCACTGCAGTGCAATGACCTGCTTTAGCATTGTAATGGTCAAAGCTTGAAAATTAAGTTAAAACTGAGGGTTCCTCCTGCTCCAAAGAAGGTTATGTTTACAGCATAAGACACTATACAAATCTACCTTTGTTAGAAGTGAACCCACGCTCAACCCCAAAGTTACCTGGAACATGAGTGGTATAAAAAATGATAATAGAACCAAAACACGTTAAAGAATAATAATTCAACATTCTTTAATAGTTTCGGTGTGGACTGTAAGTAGCTTTATGAAGTGGGCAATAATGAAATAACCGCTTGATATCAGGTAACAAAACCAAACCAAACCAAGAAAGAAACGGGGTGGGGCAGAATGGTGCGGAGGAGGGTCTGAAGACGGAGGCGGAGTTTTTTGGACGCGGAGTAACTTTTGCTCTGAGGTGCGTTGAAAGTGCTAAAGGAGAAGGTAAAGGTAAGCTGCCGTCATTTATCCTGCAGTCACCGTTTATTCGTGTATAGTAAATAACAGCTTCCGCTGTGCAGAGTCCCTGCCAGCGCTCTTCTCATTAGTGAAATGCTTACTTGGCAAAAGCAAAAGGCACGGACGTGTCTATCACGAGTTTCAGCCTCCTGCCAACATCTGAGACGCATAAACAGAAAAATCTAAAGCAGACCTAAAGCGACAAAGCTGCGCTCAGTGCTGCAGAATCTCGTAGTCCTGAAATTTTACGATCACTTTCTGACTTTTTGTTTTTAACTGCTACACCAGTAGTTTAAAACGCTTGTAAAATTACCCTTTGAGTAAGAGTGATATTAGAAAAATCAGTGGTCTGCTGCGCATCTTCCATCACATCACAGATAATCGCATACGAAACATAAAGTAGCTGAAGTTAAACTATACCTTTGCGGAATTGTTTGTAGTAAATTTAAGATTTAAGAACATTTTGCCTCAGATGTGCTCTTACTAGCTCTGAAGTTAATAGAAAAATGGCTGGCGCTCTGTCACTTGATTTGACTCGTTATAGGGAACACAGCAACCATTGCTGGTTCTAATCTAGTTCTATTAGTAATCTGTAGATTAGCCTATAAAGCCCTAGGTTCTTTCTCTATCTCTGTCTTGACGTCATGACATTTTCACAGGATGGATTTTCATGATAACTAAGGTAGTCTTATAACGTTTCCTTCCAGATCTATTCAGTGGAATGTGGGGATAGATAAGCAAGCTTCCTTTGTACGCTACACTAAAATGTTGGCTTTCTTAGTAGTATGTTGCAAATATTAAAAAAAAGGAGAAGTAAACTTGGATTGACTAATATGGAGAAATCTCTGCAGAAGGTATAAAGCATTTTGAACATGTGCCATTTTTGGTCTTAAGTGGAACCTACAACATTTTTTAAGTTGTAGTTCATAAAGTTGTGCAATGTCACTTTATGGCTCCACACTTTATGGGTTTAAAGTGAAATGCACACTCGTGTTCTTCTCTCCAAGGTGCGCTGAGGTGGGACGTGGTCCTCTCTCTCTTCAACCCACTCCCTCAACCTGCTGCCATGGCTTGGTATCTGAGGCATTTCACTGCTGTGGGGGACCAGCATCTGGTCCATAGTGACGAGGAAGAACTGCATGTTTCCAGTGAGGAGTTGAGTCCGGCTTCTGTACAGCTTCCAGCGACGTTAACCTTTAGAGATTCATTAAAGAGGCTATACAGCTCAGAACGTTTCCAGGTATGTTGCTGTAGTCTTTTCAGAAAATGTACCAAAGTAACAGTTGCCTGATCCTTCCAGTCTGCCAAAGCTACTAAGCTATTACAATGACAGAAATATAAGGGGTGCACAAACGGTTCCAGGAACAGTCAATGAAAATATAAAAAAGTGTGTGGTGTAAATTTAGCTGAGCTTCTGTTGGAGATCATTGTCTCAGTCATGTTTGGACAGCTTTTAAAGCAGCTGCTATTGTTAGATCACTTTATGGAAGTTTTGTTCTGACCAATGTTCTGACTGGAGGTCGAGCAGGTCATCTTCTAATCAGATGCTTGGTGGTTTGATCTCTGGCTAAATAGTCCACAGTTTCCAAACCCGTACCAAGTCTTTCAGGGGATTCCTAATCATTTTTTGGACATTTACTGGATTATGCCAAGCAACAGTGAAACACAGGTATTCAGTGGACTACGCAGAAATAGCGTCCTTTTTGGCTGCCCCTTAAAGTGAAAAGTATTTACTTTTCAGCCAATCACAAGAAAGTTAGTTTAAAGTAAGAGGACATCATTTTCTTTTCAGAAAGAGGATGAACTGAGGGGCTGGACAATAGTTATTTCAACAACAACTAGTTTTGAGCTCAAGTACTTTCCACTACTTGTGTTTTCTTTTACTTTGAAAACTATAATAGCTGTCTCTGCTTACAGGTGCTGATTGTGTGTTTGGTAATCCTGGATGCCATCTTTGTTTTGGTTGAGTTGCTTATAGATCTGGCTGTCATCAAGCTAGAGCATAGCCACATTGTTCCAGAGGCAAGTAACTTTTCTTCACAGTCTAAGAAACACACCATGAGTATTATTCAGATTTTACTACACCATTATGTGTTTGGCAGGTGTTTCACTACCTGAGCTTGGCTATTCTTACCTTCTTCATATTGGAGCTGGCTGGGAAGGTGTTTGCATACCGCTTGGAATTCTTCCTGCACAAATTTGAGGTGTTTGATGGTTTTGTGGTGATAGTGTCGTTCATCTTGGACATTGTCATAATCTCCCACGAGGACGCCTTCGATGCGATAGGTCTTCTGATCCTGCTGCGACTCTGGAGGGTTGCCAGGATTATCAACGGTCAGTGCCACTCTGCACTTAACAGTGTTTACAGGAAATGGAGGAAACGACAAACCAACAGTCGTGGCTCTGATTATTTAATCAGTTAATCAATTTGTGATTGTTCAGACTTCTCCAAATAATACTGATGCAACAACCTGACATGTATCTCAGTCCCTCTTGCCTCTCTCTGGGATCGTCTTCATTTACATGTTAATTTTGAATGTCCGCTATGTTGTCTTCCTTGGTTACATTCACGTTCAAATTGCTGAGAATACATTTTTATCTTGCTACTAAGCAGATTGGGAATGTTCAAAACATTAGATGTCACTATTCATAAATACAATGGTGGTCCACTAAAAGATTTTGTAATTGAAGGGTTTTTTTTTCCTGTTTGTTTCATATGAGATCAAAATGACTGATGTTAAGTTGTACATGTCGTGATTGTTAGGGCAAAGTTTAAAAACACTGACCATTTTTTATTTTGTTGTAGGAATCCTAGTGTCAGTGAAGAACCGTGCAGACCAGAAGATTCACAAGCTGAAGGAAAGCTATGACCGCCTGGTTCAAAGAGTCACTGAGCTACAGGAGCGTAATGATAAACTGGTGACGTCTTAATATTCACGAAATTGCTGCTGCTAATGGCAGGCTCAGACTACTTATGTCTTATCTGATGCTTAATGTGTCAGGAATAGTGATGTTCAAATCGTGAACGAATCGTTCAATACTCGAGAATCACTTTACTGACTCGTGAATCATGATTCACAAGCGCAACTGACTCACTGACTCATCCCTGTTGCTGTTAGCAAACTAATTCCATTAGTAGAAATATATCTAGCTTATAATTAAAATTGGGGGAAATAAAACAACAGCCAGTTTCTTAACAAAAACATTTCTGCTCTAAACTGGAAGAAAAAACCCTGAGCAGAAACCTCACATCAAGACAATAGCTCCTCGGTTCACAGTAGCATCGTTCA
>VUQR01019725.1:0-10555 GCA_015108515.1 Hemichromis elongatus
ATAAAGCTTTGTAATGTTACTGTCACGGCGAGGAGCGCCGATGCGTTACTAAGAGTGGACCCCAAAGCAGACACAGGAGGAAGGTGCTGGTTGCAAACTCAAAACGAGCCTTTATTTTGGCCGAGAGACATGTCACCACGAGACACCAATAATAAACAAATAAAGATTGTGTAAAGCTATGACTAATTACGATAATGAAAAATAAACTAAGACTCGAACTGTGGTAAATGGCATGAGGAAAGTTGGCAGACGTCCTGACAAAGAACAATAAGAGTCAACGGACTTAAATAAACAAACGAGGTGATCAGTGGAAGTGGAGACACATGAGGAAAACAGCTGACTAGGATGAACATAATGATGCACAGGAAAAAGTAAACTAAAACACAAAACCTAGAAACCGGACCTTCAAAATAAACGGGAAACATGGAGACATAGACATGACGCCAACTCGACAATTTAAACCATACAGACCAGAAATATGACAGATAATGTGAATACTATCACAAGGGAAACTTGGATATAGGGGCGATAAGGGACCTGATAAATCATGAACTCAAACTGCAAACTAGGCGTGATTGACTAACTAAACAGAAATACACAAAATCACAAACTACTTAGGTCCTTAGTTTCCCTATCACAAATCACAAACTACTGTCATGGTCACTGGGTCACCTGACCCAGTGACCATGACATATTCTCCCATAGATTTGTTTGTTACATTTTATGTTTTATGTTAGGAAACCATTGTATGAGTAAGTATGATTCCCAGTCTCTTTCTCACATTCAGGAATGCAGCCTTTAAAAAAAAAAAGCCTGATATTTTAAGAGTACCTGGGTATTGTCTGGTAACTGACACATAAATATCATTTTTCGGAGGCTGAACAAAAGGGATCTCTAGTTAAATGCCAAAACTCCCAGATCCCAGTTTGATTTTGATGTCGGCTGCCCTGTTCCACAAATCATAAGTCAGCACCAAAGAGCCCTGAATTTTGTGTCCATCTCCTAATATTCAAAGCTGTTTTTGAGAGTTTTTTTTTCTACTCAATATTAGGACCATGTCAAATAACAATTTTGTAAAATGAAAGCTGGATAGCTATGTGGCTTTGGAAAGCTGTCAGGTGTTAAGGTAAGAAAAATTATATTTTTAAATTTCAGTCAGAGACAACTCACATTTGAAATTACTGATTTATTACTACAGTAGAATAAAGTTAGAGTAGAGGCTTTGAGCTCATCACACTTGATGCATATGTTATGCAAAAAAATGGGTAGTGAAGAGTAAACATCCTCCAGAGGATGCTGGGGTTGTGGACACTCTCCACCACATGAAGGTTAACCATCACAGAAAACATCCTTTATGGCTTTCTGTCTTTCTCTTACACATTCCTCCCACTTCAACAACTGATCCTGGGTTAATTGTGTTGAGGCTTACATGAGTAGAAATGCTCAAGGATTTTTTTCCCCCTATCTTGTCCATTGGTCTGAATTTTTTTTTTAAAGCTCTATATCAAGTGTTCAAGTCTCTTTTTGTTATTTTTATCACCGGGGACAAGGCTACACTACATTTGTCTGAGCATCCAGTATTCATTCTTTCTATATTCTTTTGTAGTGTTTTTCTTCATATCTCTTGTGTCATAGAGGCCAAGGCTTGAATATTAATAATAAATATAATAATATTAATAATAAATATCTTACTATTATTTAAATATTAATAATTGTATTTGTGCACAATTTTTGTGCACAAATACAATTATTGTGTTTGATTCTTCTTTTTTTTCCAGTGATTTTTCATTTTCTACAGACAATATTTTATATACAGCTTCAACCTTTATTAAGTCACTTTTAAGAGGAAATTTTTACCCTTGTCACAAATTTGAATCATATTTTGTAATGTTGCTTTATTCAAAGTGCTTTAATATAAATGTGCCTTCAGCGATGGCTTTTGTTATTTCCACTGTGAACAAGACTAACAAGAAGTCAAGAGGAGAAGGGATGATATGAATGAACATTGCTAGTATTACAGTAACAAATAGGGCCCCTATTTAATCGCCTAAAGATGGACTATTTAATGAATCAGATGTGTAAATGAAAAGTGTCACACTTGCAATTATCCCTAATGCTTCACAATTGGTGTTCCTGAAAGTTTTTACATGTTTCAGGTCATTGTTTGGGTTGAGTTGGTTGTTTGGCAGGCAGAAAGAGGACTCAGAATACAGGACTAGGAGGACTACCTTAAAACAGCTGACAAAGACTGATAGACAAAATGAAGAGCTGAGCAAACTAACATAAACACTGCTGGCTGACTGAACAAAACCTGGAGAAGATGATCATGATGTGACAAGGAAAATAGGGAAACTAAGGACCTAAATACACACAAGGTAATTAAGGAGATGGAACAAAGATAGGGAAAACAAAACACAGGTAAACTAAGTCAGACTAAGGACACAAGGAAACAAAAATCAGGGAGTCAAGTCAATCAGTTCCCATAGTACAATTAAGGAGAAACCAATAGCTGCCACAGAGGTGGACTTGTGGATGGAAAACATGTCTATGATGACAAGTGAAATTAAGACATGAATTCTGTGGTCTGCTTGAAAGCACAAGGTGAACAAAGCACAGACCGAGCTGAAAGTAACAAAAGTGTGGAGAAAGAAAGAAGGTAGAAAGATGAAGAGGAGGGACTTCTGAGAGACTTTGTCCTTCACGTCCTTGATAGGGCAAGTCTCCACTGCCAGAGGCCATCATTTCACTTGCCTTTGATCGTCTCTCTCTTTAAACTTGCTACATAGTAAGAGTGATGTGAAGTGAAAATTTTTTTCCCCAAATACCTTAATTTTTCACCTGTTCAAGCTGCAGCTCAAAGTGCAGCACACACTCATCTGAATATAGTAATCCACAGTAAACTAGACCATCTCCTCCTGCTGAAGTAGCAAAGCTGACATGTGTAGCCTCTTTAAGATCACTATTCTTCCCGGGGTCATTATTAGTTTTACTCAACTCTAGGACTTATTGAAAGACCAATGAATCCTCTTTGGTCTGTCTATCTACCTCACCAGTTGAATTTGTCTTTCATCTTGTATAACTGATGACAGTGGTCCCTCTCCAACTAGAGTGATGTGTGGGACGGGCCCAAGGTACGGTAGCATTTAATGCCACAGTGAAATAGGAAATACCACGATTCATCCTGAAACAGTATTCAGCTTCTTATTCAGTGCTTGGTAGCTGGACATACACACACACACACATACACACAGTCTCTGCAGAGGAGCTAAACGGATCCTTCCTAATAGATTCACGTGTAAGTCGTGTAGTAGCTGTAATCAAGAAATCGTAGTAGTTATGATGTGGAGATAGGATCGTAAAGGGGAACAAACTTTAGGTTCACCTTTTAGGTTCAATTTTTATGAGTCATGTTGATCATCAACTAATTTTATTTACAGAGAAGTGAACTTAACCCATTTTTTAATCTAAAATGCCACCATATACAGAGAAAAGTTATGTTTGCTGTTGTAAATAAACTCTTAAGCACCATAGCTCCAGTAATAGAAAAATCACAAATGAGCTGATCTGTGAACATCTGAATTCCTGATTTCCAGATTGCATCTGTTAAATGTGGTACACTGAATGATGAGGAGAACTACTTTGAGTAGTAAATTACTATTGTTTTGTTGTACTTCACTTCTGTTGCAGGCAAGCATGTTTAGAACAGGTTCAGTGCCACGGGAGTAAACTGGGTTGTTGATATAATGCTTTTTACTGTCTAATTCACATTTTTGATGAGCTTGAAATTAGCTTAAAGGAAACCATCCCATTTCATCTTTTAAATTGCCAATAATACCATAAACATGTCTTTTAAACCCATTTCCCACAGGACTGCTCAAAGAAGTACTGCCAATGGTTAATGTTTCAGTCTTTAATATAATCAGTCTATCTCTGTTAATCAGCTACGTACCAGAGGTCTTCAAGCAGGCACTTGACCCAGCTGTCTTAGCTAGTTATGTTCCAATCTCCAACTTTCTTTTTTTTTTTCAGAAATTCTTGAAAGAATAATTGTAAAACAGCTAACTCATCATCTGCAGAAAAATGCTGTATTTGAAGAGTTTCAGTCAGGTTTCAGAGCTCAAACGGTACAGAAACAGCATTAGTGAAGGTCACAAATGCTGTTTTATGGTGTCTAACAGTGAACTCATTTCTGTGCTTATTCTGCTTTTCATCACTGCTTTTATTACCTGTAGAAGTTCAGGGTCTAGCTGTTGGGTTGTGGTCAGCAGTCACTCAACTTTGTCATCATTCTGAGTTCTTGGCTAGCTTTCCGTTAGGATCTTAGCATGCTCTCTGTGCAGATGCTTGCAGAGTGCCAAAAGTATGTAAACAGTATTATGCAGTTGTTCATCTTCTGGATGCAGTTCGCACTTCACAATCATGGTCTTGTCCTTTTGTGCAATAAAAATAAAACCAATGTAAAAATATCCACACTGCAGACTGCAGCACTTATTTACTCCTCAAGCACACATACTGAAATAAGTTGATTGTAGTGAAGGAGACATGGGGGACGCACCAAAGGGAAATCAAAAACTAGAGTACTAGAGTCAAAAACAACACAGTCCAGGAGGCTGGTTGAGTGACCATTGGCAGAAATGAAACAGTTAAGGGGGTCGATCAGGAGATTGACGGCACAGACAAAGCAGCACAAGGGGCCGACCGCAGGGAGCCAGCGTCAGTGACGGAGCAGGTCTGGAGGCCAACCACAAGGCCAACACTGTAGTGTGACTGTTGGACTACTGTCTGGCCAACGGTACCTCACAGGGGCTCTCCTGAGCCTGCAGCAGGCAAAAAAGGTAGTTGGATGGGCTTTCCTGAGCCCCAGTAAATAAAATTACTGCTGCCAGAATGCGTTGCACCCACAAGCAGAATGCCAACCACAATCAAATACCCTCTCAAGTAAAACAAGTATTCGACAAGTCTGTGCCAACAGAGGACTGAATGTTGGTGCAGACAGTTCAGTCGTATAGCACTGTGGGTAGCATGTGTGTTGTTCACATCAACCACTTCTATGACCTTGTTGCAGTGAGATAAAAATACACCAAACAATCATTCCACCATGTATGAAATCACACACCATAAAACAGCATATGTCACCACCCAAAAATTTGTAAATGATCAACTGTAACAGATATTTTATGAACCCACTACAAGCTATCTCCTCTGCTAGACCTTCACACAAGCTGCTGAAACGTGAGAACAACCTGCTGTTGGCCCTCAGTGTTCTCTCCCTCTCAGTTTATCTATTGTGTTTGCTATTTATTGTGTCTTGTAAAGTGGTTTTCTCCAGCATGTTGGTAACACAAGCTAAAGCATTTTTCCTGTCCAGGACGCCACCATTAGCGAATGATAGACTGCAGTAATACGAACTGGCAAATGTCTCCTTGTTGCTACTTTTAAACCTTTTATCTCAGATGTGGCATGAGTGTGCACTCAAGTGGACCATGACAGCATATTTCTCACTAGATGTGTGACTTATACCTCGTCTGTACCGAGTAGCAGGCAAATACATTTCTGCTATTCCTGAGAATGCGTATTAAATATAGCATACAATCACATGGATTTTGGTTTCATATTGTTCATTTCATATTGGATTGTTGCAAGCAAAGGTTGTTTAAAAATTATAAAATGAGCTGGCACAAATGCAGTACTTTTCTTTCTGCGCCTTCCGTGCCAATTCTGTGAATGACATTCTGAGCTCTAATTACCTGGCAGGGCACCTGACAGTTGGATGGGGTGCAGTCCCACAGGGAATGGGAAAAAGATGGAGTGGTGCTCACCATGTCAGATACACACACACACACCTCAGATACTACCATCTATGTTGAAGAAAGAGTATGTGTGTGCCCAGTGACCCAAGCATTGCATCCATCACCAATCTCAAGTGTGACCAAGGGGAGATACATCTAGCAAGCATGTCTAGGCTCTTTTATCCCTGCATCCTTATCACCTGCCTAACCTTGTGACCCCTCAATCCTGCCATAGCCTAGAGGGAATTGCCAGTCTTCGCCACACAAATCTAAGTAATACAATACACTGCAGCACAGGGGTCAAAACTACACTGAATTCATCAACAGAAGAAACTCAATAGCCAGAAAAAAATGTAATGATCGACAGGAATTGGCAACCTTTTAAGCAAGAGGACATTAAATTTGTGCTAATACTTTCAATTTAAAAATAAACTATGAAAATGACACAAACAAAAACACTTCAGTAAACAATTTCTGCAAGGCCTTTGTGGCAGCTTCTGAGCTGCAAATCCAACACCAGGCAAGGCTAAAGGCTGATTTGGATTTGATGACTTTCATTGACTTTCCATCACTTTGTTTCCCTCCATCATTGCTAGTAAATTGGTCTGTGTCTGATGAAACACTAATGGAGAGCCTGCAAAATTTGCACTTGGCTATTAAACAGTATGTCAGTCAAAACAGAATGAAAGCTGTGAAATGGAATTTGTAGAGGACCTCAGTGAACTGCATACAAAACATTTAGCCTGCATTTTCTGAGCTTGCTGACCTTAAACCTCTCATGCAAAAATAAGTTATATAAATATGTCTATATTCATGACTCTTTTTTTGAGTTGGTAAGCAATGATAAATATATTATTAGATTTTAACCCTTTCTGTTAAATAATATTTTACCTCTAATATTCATAGTTTAAGTTCAGGAAATGTATAGCCTTTTTCTATGATACTTTGAATTTATACTTAAAATGTAATTGGTTTAGTTTACCGTGTACTTAATGTTTAAGTGTAGTTAAGAGAGTTCTGTGTTTTAGAAGCAAGCTTTACTCTGTACCCACCTATTTTTAACTGGCTATTATTTTGCCTTAATACAAGTCACTGATTTTCATTGACATTAATCAGTCCTTGGCTGCCATGTCATTGCCTATTTCTTCTTATGTGAATACAACAAGTATACACTGTAGCTGGGCTGGTAACTCTTTGTTTCTCAAATTCTTTACATAGTCTATGACAACAGTTCAAAAGAGAGCCAGTGCATTTCTTCTTGCAGCTGCTTGTCACTGATGATGCTTTGGTCTTTACTTAGGGATGTGATACTTTTTTTTTACTGAATAGTTTAGGTTAAAATGAGCTATTTTTGCACTGGAGTGGGCCACTTATACCTTAATCTTGATTTGTTCAGCTTCAGGCTGTGTCAGTTTAATTGTTATCGCTGTGTCTGAGTGTCTGTTGTGGTGATAATGCAATTATTAAGCCCTGTGGCTAAGATGTCCCTTTCTGGTTTTGGTATGGGCCATATCTGAGAAGTTCTTCACCCACATTTCTTCGCTGTCTGTAGTTGTAGTCTCTTCCTATACATACAGTAATGTTTAAGATTGACAGAGTGTGGATTTTCAGTGTCAGTACAATTTTGTCTAATTCTGTACTTATGAAAAGAGACTCATGGCATGGGTTTTAAATGGGAAAGTAATTAGCAGCACATATGGCAAAAGAATGACAAGGTCTTTGTGCGACTGCCTGCCCGCCAATATATGTTTTTGTTTATGTGTGTGCTCAAAGTACAAGGCCACCCACAAAAGAAGAGCCTGATTGACAGCTAAAGAATCATGTGAGATGCAAATACACAGGCAAAAAAAATGTACTCCTGTTTAATCACTACTACATGTATCAACAATGCTCTGCCAGCAGCTGTGCTCTGAGAAGAGAGTCCCTCTTGGCTACTATCAACTATCCAACAATCAAACTGAAGAACTAACAGAAATATCAGTGTTTCACTGTTGTTTTACTTCATTCTCCATGTTCCTCATTTCCATCCCAGATGATCCAATAAATCTTAGTCTTTGGAGAGTTTATTTTATTGCCTACAAATCCAGAGAAACTAAACCCATTTATGTTTCATCAGATGATGCCTTTGGTTATGAAACCAAGTACATGCAACAAATTCTAAGGAAGGATTTATGAAAGGATTCCAGACAAACAGGAAGAAAAATGATAATCATTAGTAAAAATAGTAGCAAGGGGTAAATATTGCCAAGGACAATGAACAGTGTACAGTTGTGGTCAGAATGTACTTAAACTCATCACAGCACGTATAACTTGGTAAGAAATATGCTCGTTTCTTTGAACTATTCAGTGATGGAATGAGTGTTCAGCATACAATTATTCCATCGTACAACAAAAAACAAACATATTTAAAAACACCCGCACTAATATGCCACTTTTGTCTTTTTTTGTGGGTGGGCAGTGGTATATCTATAATTATGACTTCTATAATTATGACTTCATGTAAAACACAGGTAAATTCATAAATATATTACTTCTGACTTTTTTTATTTTCTTCCTTATGGATTTTTACACTTCTTCAATTGTTCCCAGCCTTTCCAACTAGCCGATGTCTGAAAATGAGGTTATTTATCACCACTATGTAGAGAAGGCCTTTTTTTAATGCACATGTTTTCACTTTCTTGGAAAAGACATGTTTTCCAGCAAAATTGCTTTCTTGACTCCTGATAGTGTTAATCCCCCAGAACAGTCATTTTAAAGCACTGGCTGTTTCTTCATCCCCTTTTGTAGAGTGCAAAAAGCCATTAAAAGTTGTGAGTGTCCTTGTAATAGCATTATGAGTGAATTGTGTGGCTTATGTGTGCCTGAGCTTCCCGCAGGCACTCGCCCACTCGCTCATGTTTTCTGTGGCATATGCACTTTCTCATTTGCCCCCACACATACATCTAAGTTCACTCTGCTCACGTAAAACATTAGACTCAGTGTTTAAAAACAATTAGTCAATTAAAAAAAATGCATCTAATTTCATTACCTTGGAAAGCCATTTGCTTAACGAGTCATTAAATTTCAGTAATTGTCCTCTGACTCCAAAATGAAAACTTTTTCCTTTTGAAACCATCAGCGTTCATGTGACCAGTGCTCTTTTTATTCTCTTATTCAATTAAAATTTTGCTTCTCTAGGGTACTGAATAAAAAGTAAAAACAGAATTTCTGAATACTGTTCAAAGTAAGAAAATCTCATTCAAATGATTAATTCAAATGATGTTGGAAATAATTTTCCTAATATTATCATGTTTTTGAAAAGAGGTTTTGAAAAAGATGTCCCTTTTTGTCTTAACTTGAAGGAAAATCGAAATATCTTTGTACTCAACAGGCACAAACTTAGAACTTATTATTCTTATTCTTAACTTGCAATGCTGACCCCTACACCACCATAATGTGGAAAAAATAAGACGAGAAATCTCACAGTGCAACATCCAATCAGACAAAACCTTATTAGACACATAATTCACATTATGTTTTTAGCTTTTAGCCTTCTAATCAACAGAAAATTGACGAGTGAGCTAAACATAAATGTTGGTTAAGTATAAGTATTTTAGCCTGAAAAGATTAATTGCAATGTAAAAATGGATTTGTGATTCAGGCATGCTGCATGTTTGTGGTTGGTCCTACAGAAAAAAAGCTGTTTGATCCATTTTGTGGGAATGTTGTGGGAGGGAATGACAATCACTAATGTTATTTGGTATTTAGCTCACTGTATATGTGATATATAATAAAATATGGTGGTACAATAAGGTTCCTTTTACATCAAAATTTTTACAAATAACTAAACAGCAAAGACAAAGTTAATGTGTGACAGAGCCTAGCTTTAAATGAAACAACCTTTTAGAGATGGAAAAAATAATGGATATTTAATGCAAATATGTGCTGGTACCCACATGCTCAAGAAATAGGGCTACAGTGAAACTAGGGCTAATGGTAGACTTTAAGGAAACTTAAAGGCCTAAAAGTTTGTACTGATTTTTTAAAATGTATTTTAATGTTAAACCTCAGGAAACAGTCAAACTAAAAAAATGACATAAAATATTATTTTATACTCTTACATTAGTCAAATGTAAAATATAAATTCTGTTTCTCAAGTATTTTGGCACTACTGTTGTCCAATGGTTAAAACTTTTGAATTACTACAAGAAGGTACTGCATTAAAGCTTGCTTTTGTCCTTCATTTTTTATATGTGTAGATGTGCGATAGAAAAGATGTGAGTGCTCAGTGTGTCTAGAAAAGTACAGTACAAATGCCAGTCCATTTTCAATTATATAACACAGGCGGTTTAAAAAGAAAATTTGGATTTCAAAGTGTCGTAATTCCATAGCTGCTTACTGTTAACAATCAAAATGCACACTGTTAGAAACAGGACATTTATTACTTTCAGGTGGTGGCCAGTAGGTAGCATAACAACATCAGTGGGTGCAGTTAGCATATGGGAAAAGTTAGACTCATATTGTGTCCGGAGAAAGACACATCAAGCAAGTTTTGTTTGTTAAGCTTTATACTGAGCCATGTATTTTAAAATTTAGCCTAAGCTTCCAGGTTCATTTCTTTAAAAAAATTAGCCATTTGAAACTGGATGATTCTTTTTCATAAACATAATACACACACACACACACACACATATATATATATATATATATATATATATATATATATATATATATATATATATATATATATATATATATTTATATATATTTTTATTTTTTTGTCTGTC
>VUQR01019726.1:0-19653 GCA_015108515.1 Hemichromis elongatus
TTCTTTTAGACCTCTGCCCAGTGACGGCATTATATCAGTGATGAGAGACTGTAATCTGGCATTTTTCATTTTGTAACAGTTGCATACCATTTGCAGCTCACACCTAAATACAATACAATACAAGTGGGTCAGAGATCTAAAGTGTTTTTGTAGCAGAATGTAAAATTTGGATATTTTAACAAGCAAGTCTGGGTACTGACTCCCTTTTGGAGCTATCCTCAAGTGAGTCCAGCTTTTGTGGTCCAGGGGTTGGGGACCGCTGGTGTACCAGCAACACTTAATTCTTGGAGTGAGTCACAGACACTCACTAGTTTAGGGTGACCAACCGTCCTCTTTTCCCCGAACATGTCCACTTTTCCCCGAACATGTCCACTTTTCACGTTCCATCCGGGGGGACCAGTGTTGCCAACGCCTCAGTAAGGAAAATCGCTATTGGCTGTCCTAAAAGTCGTTACGTCACACCTTAACTGCTGCCTGCTTTGCGAGTGGTTATTTTGCGCTCACAGACGGGACAGACGGTACGCAGCTGTGCACATAGTGATGTTTAAAAGATGCCGAAGCGCAAGTGCACCTTTTCAAATGACCTGCAAATGAAATTTCCCGCATACCGTCGGTCAGCATAAATGGGAGGCGGAGTGCACCGTGTGCAGAGCTGGCACACGCGTTTGTGTGTCTAACAAAGGTGCGGGTGATCTTGTTGCTCACATGGACACAGAAAAATTTAAAGAGGCTGTGCGAGGCGAAAATCATCTACTAAGTTAACTGAGTGGTGGTGGAACTGAGTTAACTTAGTTAACTAACTTAGTTAACCGAGTAAGTTAGTTTTTTTGCACTTGATGACTTTTAAAAGCCTAACTGAATTTTTTTATTTCAAGAGTCATTAACCACGCAGAGAAGGCATCATTTAAATTGTGGAAAAATGTTAAAATTTTAATTTATGCAAATAGTTTTATTAAAGTTCTTCATGACGAGTCGAGTGTCCTCTTTTTTGGAAATCAAAATATGGTCACCCTACTGCTGTTGCAGCTGTTAGCCTAAGTTAGACGCTGTTAGCTGGAGTTACTGAAACAGTTTTTGAAGTAGATGTAACTTTGTTACAGGTGTTATCTGTGATTTTTATGACGCTTAAACCAAATAATCGCTGGCATAATGCTACCTTGTAACCCGGTGTTGCTGTTGTTTGACTGGTTCTTGTCAGCTGTCCAGAGACCGTCACACATCGGTTCTGCTGACAATAAATAATTGTGACAGTATAAATAATCATGTTTATGTGTGGTTGCGTTGTCTCTTTCCTTCGGGTTTTCATTTCTTTGGTGAAGGCAATCCCTTCTTCAAGGATAAAATATAGGTATGATGTTCATACCATATGAATTGAAATGTCCCTCTATAGCATAACTTCTCTTCTCCAAATACCATACATGCCACACGGCTAGTCAGACGTTCTTCTTGGTCACCATATTTAAATGTGGTGGGGGAATTGGGCAGCATCTACAAGCCTCATACCTGCTCCTATGTGTTTTTAAGAGATTAATTACAAGTTAATGTTATGAACTGAGTTTGTTGGTAGACATAATTGTACGTTAATCTGTGTATATTTATCATTACAATGTTTTACTGTTAAATAATCTAAAAAAACTATCTTTGTGCAGTGATGACAAAATAGCTAAAATAAACACAGAATAACCAAAGTTGATTAAAATCAGTTTCTTTCTATTTGACGCAGTTATCAATAATTGTCAAGTCATTTTGTGTTTCAGCTGCTACGTGCTGACCTCTCCTCTGTCACTCCTTGCATTTGTTGCAGCAGGATTTCATTCCGCCTGATTCATTAACCACACTGTTGTCCATTATTGTCCACTTCACAGTTTCACTACCTAATCTACAAGCACTAATCTAGTGCTAACTTTGCATCATGTTTCAACTACATTTTAAACCATGTGGCTCCTCAGCTTGCAGCCAGGGGACAGTATATACGTGTGCAGCATTCACACATGTACATAAAGGTTTCTATCACTTCAGCATAAATTACAATGACTTACTTTCATAACATACTTACCTAAGCCTTATCCTAATTTGAACTGGGACTTGTTATGTAAATTCTCAGCTTCATATTTGTGTTCAAGGACTCCAGAGAGTTGCTTTGCATAGATCACAACTACACAAACTACAAACTACACAAAAATGATCTTATCCTCTCCATTTTACTCCCTCTGTGTGAAAAAAAAGCATTTAAGGTCATCTCCCTTTAAGCATGCTTTCTTTTGATTGGCTGCACTTCACCAAGTGAAGGTGGGTGGAGCTTTTGAGGTTTAGGAGTATCAGCTGTTTCAGGGTAATATACCTACTTTTGGTACTTACTGCCAGACCTGTCTGACACCTTGGTTTTGGGTCATAGTTTATAGAATGTATTATTTAAGTTTAAAGGAATCCCAGTTTTACATTAACCAGAAAGATTTCCTTTTAAGTATTATTAATACAGCTGAAACACCTGAGGCCTTTTGGGGACCAACCACCAAGTATTTTATCATCACAATATTAAAAAATACAAGCACATACACCTGCACCACACATCTGAAGGTGACCTTAGTCAACCACAGCTTGGACTGAATTTTCTGTGAAGTAAAAGCCACATCACAGCAAGCTTCAGGTCTGGGGTGTGGAAATATTTCCAGCACCTTTGGAACAAAGAGTGAAATAACTGGCTTCTGCCACAGTGAGGCCTCTGAGACATGGCGTTACTGTTTTCTTCTTAAAGAGCTTGAAATTTTAAGTCAGAGTTTATTTTTTCTTGTAACTGAGACACAGTATGTGACAGGTATGGATGTCCAAGTATGTGAAAATACTTACCGTCCTTTGTATAAGCTTCCTTAACTCCAAAATGGGTGCCATTTGTCACAATAACAGAGAATGTCAGCAAGCGTAGTAAAGTAGTTTAGAGATAGAAAGTGTGGCTCTCACTGTTCTGTGAATGACAGCTATTTATTTTACATGAATGGCACTCGTACTGTAGTTGTCTGCTAGTGGTGAAAATGTTAATTTAAGTCATGGTAATTGTATATTTACTCCTTATTTAATCTTTCATTAAATATGATCAATAAATGTTGTTTTATCACTGTGTAACTTAGCTGATAGCAACAGAATTGCCTGTAACCTATTTAAGGTCCCCGAGGTCAATGTTAAATTCAGAAAACCTGCTCTGAGAAAGTCTCGTTGTATAATGTTGTTGCCCTGAACTGATTTGAGTTAATTCAGCCCCAGGATTGTATTGAGGACCTGTCGCCCATACCGTATTTATATCTACAAGCTGCTACTAGGGGGCATGTTGATGTAGCTCTGTGCTCGTGGTTCAATATTCATGTTAGTTATGCAAACTTTCTCAGATGAAATGTTTTTTTTCTCTCTGCCCAGATACAATACAAAGGATGAGAGTCACAGAGGGAAAGGAAATAAGTGGTAAACGATAGCATAATTCCAGGTCTTGTGTCATTACAAGATTCTCTCTTCTAAATCCAATACTGAAATCCAAATATGCTTTGAGTGCAAAATGTCAGCCTGTTTCAACTTGTTTCCTACTCCCTGTCACAGTGGAAATCTGTACGAAATCAGCTGCCGAGGAAAACACTTAATTACCTTACTTTGTCAGTGTTGAAGCTGCCCTTATTGTGAATTCAAGACAATGTGAGTGGGCAGCAGAGAACATATTGATTTTGTGGCTCACAAAGAATGCGTATGTGTGACTGTTTTGTGAATTGCTGTTGCAATTTCCACCCCAGCCCTGCGTACCAGCACCATCATAATTTAGGTCTGATTATGTCTTCATTCTTCTGTAATTTAAATGTTTACCGGGCACCCAGTCAACATCCACAATCCTCCACCCTTCATTTGCATACTGATGCTGAGGCCAATAGGGCAGAGAGTTTTGGAATAAATACAGTGTGTCATCAGCATTTGCTCACTCAGAGCTTAAATTAGCGTGGACCTTTTGGCAACGGTTCATGCAGCAGAAGTGCCTCTTTTAAATTGGCCGTGAGGGTTCACGATACCCCTGGGAAGACAAAACAGACTCATGTTCTGAATGTGCAATTGTGTAAAATCCTTCCAGAATCGAGTCAAGCGGCGAAAAAGAGGCAATATTTTATTTTTCTCCAAGTGTCAATGTCAGAGATGTGCTTGTAATGTCAAACAAAAACAAGAGTTCATTTAAATGCATTAAAAAGGGGACTAGCAAATGTAATCTGGAACATAGAGTGTTTTTTTGCTGATTCCTTTGGTTTCATGGTCACGAGTTGACCTTTATAAACAATCTGCCTGTCACTAAACAGTAAAAGTGACGTATTATGAGCTAAACTAATAAAGGAAGAAACACCTAAAGGGATAATATTCTGTTTTGATATTGCTAATGTTGCTCTCAGAGTGGTGGGTGCAAACAGCTGACTGTTTGCTAACAAGTTTGCTATGTAAGGCTTGTATAGCAGCGCTACCTGCAAGTGACTACAGAAATCAGCAGGTTTGGATTT
The DNA here is from genome assembly GCA_015108515.1 of Hemichromis elongatus. Taxonomy (NCBI): domain Eukaryota; kingdom Metazoa; phylum Chordata; class Actinopteri; order Cichliformes; family Cichlidae; genus Hemichromis; species Hemichromis elongatus. Next base: position 4,518 of record VUQR01019726.1, read on the forward strand.
TTTTTGAGATGTCTGCATGTTTCTCGACTTTGCAACACTGACATATTCATGAATCGAAGGTAAAAGTCTGGCTTTTACAGTAACGGTCCGGTTTTGCAGTTCTGTTAATGCAGAGGGGGGGAAAAAAAAGCGAATTCCTGCCAACTTGCATTTTATTCTACATCTCTCCATTGTCAAACTTACCCTCAAAATCAATTCCAATATCACGATCAAAGTTCATTGCAAGTCCACTCAATCTTTTGTCAGTCATTGTTCCTTTCAAAAAGGCCTAAGGAGCACTCAGTACTGGGAGCATATATGGACAGCATTAGTATAATAGTAGATATCACTAATGGCAGCGTCCACAGTTGTGGCAGCACTGGCAGAAATTCGTTCCAGCTCAGAACTGTTTCCCTTTCTGTTTTTTAAAAGCTTAAAAATCTTAAGTTGTTTTCATTTCCTTATTACTTGCTGACACACAAGATAAGCAAATTCCAACACTGCCAAAGTGGCTGTTAAGCAGCAGAAATGTTGACCGTGCAATACCCAGTATTCATATATAACAGAAGATGCAGCCAAAAATGTGAGCGCATTAATCATTTAATAACCAAATCATGTTTGTTGTTGTTAACACCGCGTTTTCAAAATGTTATAGAGTAAAACGAATGATAAATAAATGCAAATATTTGCTACCTTATCCATTAATTATATGCAATTGTTAATTTCTGCAACAATGTGAAACTCTATTAGCAGACTCTCAAAGCTTGTTTGAGTTACAGTGTGTAATCATTAACGTGAACATCTGTCTGCATAAATTACGTGTTAGACATATTATATTATACATGACTGAATTCTACTATATTGCTGACTGCGTTATCATGCAACAATACTCTGATAACTGTCACTAAATAAATTTGATTATCAAATAAATAATGCAATGCTTTGATAAGCACACAAAATTGTAAACAGAGCATACTTTCCAAAATGATTGGCTGTGATTGAATGTGAATCAATTTGAAGTAAACTAAAATCTGCGGCAGCGATATCGCCGCCTGCTGTGGCATCATTTTCAGCAGTTTTTAGATCACGTTCATGCCACATTACAAGTATGCAGGCCAGTGCAAACAATCTATAGTCCTCATTAACATTTGTTCAGTTTCTTAGTAGCCAGATAGAGTCATGTGATAAGGTTTTGAAAAACTAGGTACATCTTTACAGGATTTAAGAGGGTAATTAGCAGTCCGGTGCTACTAATCAGAGGGACTTAATCTAGCATTAGAAATCTGCTGTTCTGAAGTGTTTAAGTATGTTTGTCTGTTAACACAAGGCCACAATCTTCTCAGCAGAGAATGACCCAGCACACTGACCCCAAGATCAGACTACACAGTGCTCAGAGAAACTGCACCTGAGAATACATCTGAGACTCTATAGAAATCATCATGTTAATGATTAAAGTTCATGACAGTAAAAAACAATGAACAAGTATCCATGGAGTCAATTCTCTTTAACAAAAACATGGTTTGCAAAGTTGAACAAACCTCAACATTTCTACGATGTCCTTTGGACACACAAGAACAAAATAGAAATGTACGGCACAGTGCCACCTTTGGCTTGCTCCCACAGGACCTGGGCACCTTGCAGTCACTGGTTGACTCCAAGCTGCGTACCAAAGTATACTAGAGTCAGATGTAAAGCCATCTGTCCGGCAGCTAAAGCTCGGTTGAAAGTTGGAAACTTGATTCCAAGCACAGCAGAAAATCTTCAACAGAATGGCTTTAAAAGAAAGGAGTCAGTGCCGAGACAAAATCTAGACCTCCACCAGATTGAAATGCTGTGGTGGGAGCTTTGATACTTAAATAAGTGCCTGTAAAGAACAGGAGGCTAAAGTCTGAACATGTATATATATTTTAATGTGACTGTAGATGCATTATCACTCCTTCCAGATTATCTCTATCTCCTCTGGATAGTAGACTTACACCACAACTGCAGGGCTGAGTCAAAGAAACTTTGCCAGTCTTTAAATATTAAGAATTACAACAGCTTTCCCGTTGCAGCACCTGTTAATTAATTATTCAGTGTTAATAACTTCATATCTTTCATGAGCGGGTAATGCAGATCAGTGCTTATTTATGCTTCAAATGTAGTGAGCCTGGTTTTGACTCAATCCTGGGATCTCGCAAAATAAAGTCAAACTAAAGATGAAGCTGCTACGCTGCTGATGCAATATTACATTTTCTGTTTAACAATATAAAATACATGAGCTGATACAACTAATCTCTGTGAGAGGATTAAATACTTAGAATGGACAATTATAAAAACAAACGATGACATAATGAAAAGTTGGTTAGGAATGGGTCAGATTACATCACTGACAGATTTATGTTGATAAATTATGCGGCCTGCAGGATTTTTAGCGCAGTGAGGCAGCTAGCACGCCAACTAAGCTGCATGGATTACTTTTAGACACTGACATAAACATTCTGCTGCATTTTCCAGGGTGCCTCCAGTCCCCTTTGAGCTTGATGCAAAGAGACAGTGACACTCTAAGGATGCCAGTGGGAACCCTGACAGAGCTTTGAATAAATGCACACTGTTAGAGCTGCATGAGGACTGTCAATCCACCGAACAGTGGGTGTTTACACTTGGTAACTACACAGAGTAATGATACTTGATCCCTCAAGCTACCAGAACATGTATGCTCCCTGTATTCATTAAATGCAAAATTATAAACAGGCAGTGATTAAAGAGGTTAGATAAATTACGCATGGAAGGATATCTCAGTATCTACAGTACGTTAAAGCAGGAATGTCTGAGGTGAAACAGCAATGCAGAGAACTGCTCTTATCACTAAGCTCGTTTTTTTTTTTAATGTCTTGGCAAATCACATTTGTATTATCTTGGGCAAACTAAAATATACACAGTAGATAGTCATCTTACTAAATAGACCTGATAAAATTGAAACCTATGTAAACATACCGGCTGGCTCTAATGTGTCTTTGCTTGCATAACTCCACTTTAAGAACTGGGGACAAAATTAACAGATCTTGTTTTCTTGCCAGTGCATCCTCGAGTTCAGCCAATTTGAGACTTCAGCAGAATTTTTTCTCCCCTTTTCACACAGTGATAAATCTCTGTAGTGAGCAATAAACTGACATTTAATGAAGATAAAGAACTGAAATTTGGGGTGTGAGGTGAATGAGTAGAGAAAAAGGAGCATAGCAAGACCAAAGAAGCAGGACAGAATGCACGAGATTAGACAAAAGTAAATGATGCGCAGCAAAACAAGAGTGGTAAATGGAGAAGTGCACCAGCAGTCTGAGCCCATAGGAACATAATTAAAAGGTGATTCAGCATCACCTGATCCAGCACTAACTGTAAGCTTTATCAACAAGGAATGTTTGAAGGCTAATCTTAAAAACTGAGAGGACGCATTTCTCCTGAATCCAAACTGGGAGCGGTTTCCACAGGACGTGAAACTGATAGGCAAAACCTCTGCATCCCATTCTACCTTTAGAAACTAGAAAAAAACCCCAGACAACTCTAAACCAGCAGTCTGAGAACGAGATGGTCTATTGGGATAATACAGCATATGTGCCCCTGAGAGCCATATCTGGTCTTCAAGGGCCTGATCTTCAGGATTTTAAATTCATATCTGAATTCAATAGGATGAATAAAGTGAAGCTACTTGAGCTGTGCGTTAATGAAACACTGGCTGAGTCATTTTGGGGTCAAATTGATTCAATCCCAATACAATATAATTCCCAACGTCTCTGTGGTAATAGAACTTTTTAAAACCTAGAAGAAGAAACTGTTTTGACCTTAAGAGCAAATTTCACTTGATAATTTATATTTTTTCACCTTTTCTGTTTGTGGACAGGTGTTGTAGGCAGCTGTAGCTGTCTGCTAGGACTCACCTCTGCTAATATGCTAATATAAGATAATATTGCTTTTAAAGCTTGCTGCATGGACGTTTGAAGAAGTTTGTGTTGCGGTTTTGTTGAATGAAATCCCACCACGAATTATTTTAATGGCTCCTTCCATACATTGTGCATAGTCTTTATAGTTATTTAAAACAGATGAATTTAGTGATGTTGTTTGCTTTATATCAAAGCAGTGGTAAATGCTCAATGCGACAGATATTGAAATGCACAGCCTTGAATGCATCTTCTAGGCTGTAACACGCATATTAGCACAAGCATCTCCCTCGATAAACGGAGGTGGTAATCTTTCATGCTGCAGGATTCACGTGTTGTTCTTCTGTTTCTCGTGGGGTTTAACAAGAATAGCGAAGGATGGTTTAGCCACAACTACTGTGTGTTTTTGTTGCCCTAAAATACCGTTTCAATGGATGGGTGTTGTGTTTTTCATGCCTTTTATTTGTTGCGGTTTTGTGAACTTGTAGTGCTTTCATGAATGAATATAGAGTCTAGGTATAGATTGAGCCAAAGTGGCTGTAAGCACCTATAATTGTGGTTAAATTTCTGAAGTGTAAAATTGCTATCAAATTGCCTGAGCAAAGGGTTTGCTCATTTATTGACAGGATCAGATAGAAAAGAATTCTGAAATTTACAGTAAAGAGTGTAGCTGTGAAATTAAACGTGGTCTGTTCTCTTTATAATTTCAGTGTACAAATATATTAGATACAAATAAATGATTTTAATTAAAAATGAATAAATGCATATTCTATTTTCATAGGTGTAATAAAAGGGGAAGTGTGCATACGGGTTTTTTGTGTGTGCAAGCTTCAAAGGCATTGACACTGTCAGTAAATAACTCATGAACAGACGAAATGGGTCGAGGATAGCCGAGTCACAATGGCAGTGTCCTTTATAAAAAATCCAAAAGCTACAACTGTGTGATTTTGATGCTGGAGGGAAAGACCCGAGAGCTCAGAGAATGAACTCCTCATGCCACACTTCACTAGCTGAGAACTGTTTTTACTCAGGGAAATCTCATCTGAGCTCAGTCTTGTCGTTCAGCTGCACCCGACTATGAACAGAGTGGGAAAGTGGTATCAGGGCGCCTACTTGTTTTTAAATGAAAGCAGCATCTTAGCAGTGTTCGTGTCTGCGTTACACGCAGGAGTGTGTGCGTTTCATGTGGGTGGGTGGGAGTTCTTCGCCATTAAACTGAATCATTTGTGAATCTTTTGACATTTTTTTTTCTTTTATCAGAGAGATAAAATGATTTGACTCACTTTCAAAGACATCTGTGTTCCTCAAAGGCTGGAGTGCAGCAACTTTTCTGCTGTCACACCAAAGTTTTGTTTTATAGCCAAATTCCTGCAGAAGTAATGACTTCCCCACCAACCTCAGCTCAGCTTTAGTGCTAAAAGGCAAATGCTGGTATGCTATGATAGCAAATGAAGTGGATAATTGAAGCTACATGCTATACTGTACTTGTTAGAATCATGTGTATATTAGCATGATAAACAATATTTACTGTACATACTGTAAATAATATATTTTCTCCTTGCAATAAAAAAATATTTTACAGTTTTTTTGCAGACGCCTGCAAACCGAGGTCCCAGATGGCTAAAACTAAACTGTCATCACAACACAGGAGGTGTGATGACAACCAACAATAAAAGGGAAATGGGAACTGTTACTATGCTCAAAGTACAACAACTGTTGCTCTCACTTTAAGTCACACTAGTTGGAATATATAGGAATGCACTGGCTCTGTCTTTTTAAATTGAGTAATATTTAAACTATAACCATGCACACTGCCACATATGGCAAATTTAAGTGACAGGGAGACCACTCTATAAATGGAAAGAGGCAGTATGTGCTGGAAAGCTTGTCACGTTGCCATCGCTAGTATGCCAATCAAGTCCTCTTCTGCAAGTACAATCCACTTATTCCAATTACACCGCGGCCATCAGATGCGATCTGTTGTTTTTCCCACAGGAGATGAGACGGCGTGTCTGCAAAGCTCCCAGAAAACAAGGAAAATGACTTTCATCTTTTTATTCCCCCCCCCAAGTACACAAAATGCATCTAATAAAATTATATCAGGTCAGATGAATTCTCTGACAGTCTGCATCATTTTGCAGCCATGTGCTTCAGCTTCAGATGATCCACCACGTCTGTGCTGTCATTTTGGCTGCCCACATATTGTTTACTGACATCTTTATTTATTTATTGATGTTTAGCATGCAATCATGGTTCGCACAAAACTCCATGATGTAAATTATAGAGAGTCAATACTTCTCTGCCAGCTTTGCTGCTATAGAGACTTGGATTTGAGCCAGGCATGTTACCCACACCCCATATTGATAGGAGAGGCAACAGACACCATGCACATAGAATACTAACAACAAGATAGAGTGTAAAACAGTAGCTCCTCGTGTGTCCTGAAGATGTGTCAATGTTATGGGCCTTCGACTACAGGTGACAATTTGACATGAAGGTTACTTTTAATACAATAGTATCTTTTTTAGCTGTAGGCTTACTTTTGTAATTACTTTAATGGCACGATCCCAGCTGGTAGTAGCCTTCATAGACTGTAAGTAAAACGTGGCCACTGCACCTTAGTCCCTTGATTTGTGGACTACCACGACATAATATATAAGTCACAAGTTCTTGTCTCATAACTGTGCAGCGTCCTTGTATGTGACCTCTGATTTTAAAACACCAGCTCTGCAAAATGTGACTTCTTTAAACAATCGGCGACATCGCAGTGGCTGCCTCAGTGAATGGGAATGACACACTTTCCAATTGAATTAAGCTAAGTTGGCAATATGGTGATTAACTGATAAATTGGTGAAAACCTGCTTCCATCTGTTGCAAATCTGTTACTTCCACATACACAGAAATTGTAAAATCAAGTCAGAACTTTCTCCATAAATACTGAACAGTGATATGGCTGCAGAGTGGGCGCTCGAAACCTTGCTTTTATGTAGGAACATAAGCAGAAAACAACCAGTGAGCAACCTGAATAGCTGGCGACCTGTCAGCATTTCTAAACGAGATGGGAACTATTCACAAACCTTTGCCGATCTGTCTGACGGTCCGAGTTCGAATGTTGATTGTTTGGATTGTTGGGAGACGTTGCATCCCACCAGGTCCCCGGTGCAATTTTTCTTCAATTGAAAGTAGTCAGAAGAAGTTGAGGGTTTTCTATGTTCAGCCTCTGAGCAACCAGTTTGCTGCTGCAACTACTTGTAATTGGTTCTAATTCTTCAAATTAAAAAAAAAAGAAAAAAGAATTTCCTAGCTGCTAGGAGGTTGTCATTCTATGTTTTACTCTAGTGCGACCGAGCCACTGTTGAGAGTTTGAGGGTTATACTTTAGACGGAGGTTCTCTTACTGCTCCCAAACATGCATCTAATCAAAAGTTGTGATCTATTAGTTATTCTTCAAATAATCCACCTCCAAGTTTCCCTTTGGCCTCAGTCCTTTTTGTGTCTAAGAAACAGCAGCATGTACACTCTGGTTACCCAGACTGTACCAAAGCCAAACTATTTGCTATTTAACTTCATGTAAAATTGTTTTTTTTTGTTTTTTTTGTAAATTTATCTTATGTTAAACACGTAAATCTTTCTCTGTGTCCGGTATCTTCGAGAACCATGACAACAGCTCTCTATTCATAACCTTTGGACTTTGGCTACACCAACTGCTCAGTTTGCACATCTGTTATTTTTACAAGCCAACCCAGCACAGGAGGCAAAAAGTGGCCCCGAGATGATCTGAAAGCATTCCCTCAGTGCTCGTCTTTTTTCCTGGGAGACTTAAGTTGTAAAGCAGTAGTTAAAAACAGAATGTGATGTACTATTGTGTCTTACTCGTATGTTGTGAATCAGTACTTTTACGACCAGTGGTGTCTGACCCAATCTCAGTCATCATTAAAATTGATCTGAACTCTGTCTTCCAAAAAGACTATAAGCACTAGGATCAATAGACTTGAAGGTGCACCAGTATATAATGCTAGGAATTACAGTTTTTTTTTCAAAGGCCCATTCTTTCCTCCACTCTCTACACGTTTTATATAAAAAGGATGTAGATAGAATACGTTATCCTTATCTGTTGCGCTGCATTAAACTGTCTACACTGAAAGAGGTACAGAGATTTGCTCTCATATGCAGATCTGTCCAACGTTCCATCCTAATACTTTAAAACATCACCTATATTAGATGCTTTGTTGCCAGTTCAGGAAGAAGTTTGTCCTCTAAGTTGAAAGATGGAAAGCAATAGTCAAGGGACCGATCAAAGTGACACGTCTTAAAACAACAATCGTCCCCTAACTGTAGCCAGGTTTATTTTTTGACTGTCATTCTGAACAATAAAGCACCTTCTTGGACCTTAACGACTCCTTTGATGTTTTCATCAAAGGCTTGTTACCACGCCGCAGGTCTGGGACCGCTCTAGAAAGCCAGGTACTTAAACACAGACAGCCTTGGTATTATTAGACCCAGCATGGTCAAACAAACTATAAAGACTATAAAGCTTATGCTTATTATTTTTGAAGGTCAGAGATTACTATGCATTGGCCACTAATTGACATGAGGTTCCTCAGGCTCTGTCCTCAGCCCTCTCCTTTCCAGCATCTACTGTACATGCACTTTTGAGCTTAGATTACAGCTAATATTCCTTTGCTAGGCCAGCCTCATCAGGAAAGATGAAACATTCAGAAAAGAGCTTTTCGTCCACGTTCATGGACACAAACATTTGTTTGTGACAGTAAGCACAGCTTTGAAAGTATTATATTTCAATAGGGAGCATATTTAATGTCTGCAGCATGTGTTTTCTCCAGACAAAGCAAAGATATGTGACTATGGCAACCCAGAAAACATAGCTTGAAGAAGGAGCAAACATTTGTTTAAAACCATAATATACATATATTTGATTTTAGAAGATTATTAATAATATATTTCAAAATAAAATGTTGGCAATAATCTGTCACATGTAGGACGTTTACTTGGGTGTCTGGTTTGAGCCGCAAAATCATTTCTTCCACCTATCACAGCTCCTCCATTCGGTAAATGTGGATTTTGCCGTGCCTTAAATGTATAAATTAGTCAGCTTGTGAACCAAAATCAAAACATATTAGAGACAAAAGTAAACTGCTCAGAAATGAAAATGAACAGATCAGAAGTCCTGGCTGTTGTGTTGGTAAGTATGAAGTGTGAGAAGCACTCACCAAATTTAATTTGATTGATTTTTAAACCATCTCTTATTTCTAATTGTGTTTTGTTATGTTGGTGGATATTGCTGATATTGGGGATGCTTTAGCAACTTCCTGTGTTGATATTTTTGTCTTGGCAGAATTGATACTAAGCTTGAAGAATTCAGCTTAAAAAAAAAAAATCAAATAACATCCACTTCTCTCTCTCCTGACATCTTCTAGCGAAATTCCTATACTTTGTCTCTTTTAGATCGTTCCCTCCCCTACCATTTCCTTTCTCTGTGCACCGGTTAAGGGCTGAAGTTTCATAAACCACCTCGTACCCAGAAAACTTTGTTCCTGAGACTCAGCAGGAAGCAGACAGAAAAATGCATCCTTCAAAAACCTGCGGGGAGACTTGAACCAGACCAAAATTGTACTCCATTTTGGCTGAAATTGTTCATCCACTTCATTACAGGGGATTGAAAGCAACCTGCCACCTTCCCAGGGTGTTTAAACTAAATTTAACAAACTTTCAAGCTGAGATGAACAAGCAGAGCGGGGTCTGCATTGTTCGTGTGCCCTTTTCCCTTTCAAAGCTGCATGTGTTGCCTTTATCACACAAATTGCAGTGTTGCAGTGGGACTGCAATGTCAAACCGCATTGTAAAAATGACACTCATGTTGCATTTTTGGCAGAAACCCAACTACCCAGGGCTTTGCTCGTGTCAGAGTCTGCTGATAAGAGAGACTTGTTGGCATGTTGCAAAACTGTTGAGTCTACGATGACTGGCATGGGAAGTTTTTTTTTTTTTTCTCTTCACTGTGTTAACAGTGGTGCAAGCTGAGTAAGGAAGAAACCTGCAGCACAGAACCATCAGGTAACCCAAATAAACCGTAAAACTCCATCAGATAAGATCCTTCTTTGCTGTTTATTAAAAACAGTTTTAATGGTTGACAAATTATGAAACACCCATCGCCAAGATGTGTTACCAGTTACCTTCAGAAAAGAGAAAAATCTCATGTAGATTCTGCAGCTGCAGACGTGACGATAAAATGCTTTAATTTTTTAATCTTATTTTCTTGTTAACTTGATTTATGTGTAAAGTAGCAAACAATGTAAATTCAGAAAGTGAGTAGCAAAACTCTCAGCGCTCTTGCAGCCTAACATCAATTCAGTTCAGTTCAGTTTAGTTTTATTTAAATAGAGCCAAATCAAAACAACAGTTGCCTCAAAGCACTTCCTATTGCACGGCAAAGACCCTGCAATAATCGAGTGAAAACACGGAAACCCCAACAATCTATAAGTCTTCCTCCTCTTTGAAAATCTGAAGACCAACCTATTTTCACAGGCTTTGGGTCACTTTGAAACTGTGTGTGTGTGTGTGTGTGTGTATTCATATGCAGATATGTGCTTGTATACGGATTTGTATATAGTCGTATATTTGGGTTTCTTTTAATTCTTTCTTTTTTTTTTAACAACATGGTCCTTCTGTTCAGCACTTTGTCTGACACTTGACTTGTGTTAAATGTGCTATACAAATAAAGCTGACTTGATTTGACTTGACCCCCTGTTTGGCAACAGTGGGAAAGAAAAACTCCCTTTTAACAGGAAGAAACCTCCAGCAGAACCAGGCACAGGAAAGGGCAGCTATCTGCTGTGATTGGTTGAGGTTAAGGGGAGGGAGACAGTATTTAAATAAACGTGTTTTTATGCTAACATAGTTGTAAGGTATATATGACAGCAGTTTTGGAAACTGATTGTGTTTTTACGTGTACATTTTCTTTACTTATTTCTTCCCCATATTCCGTGCATAAATGGTTTCACCTACCTACGTTATATTTTTAAAGAGGGATGTGACCTTTTCAGAGAATGTTGACACAACATTAACTAAGACCGATCAAACATCATCTGCTTACTGAGAGCACAACAACACCTGCTGCTTCCCAGCAAATGTACCGAGTAATTCTGTATCAGTTGCATCAAAAGCTAATGTCTCATGAGGCCCAGACGTTGCTGCCAAAATCTGAGGGTGACAGATAGGTGGAAGAGTGTGGAGTCTGTGTCTGTGCAAATACATAGGCATACATCACCTCGCATTGGAGATGATGTATGTCTTCATAAACACACGATTATTTTTAGCTCTTTGATTTCTTCAGTTACGTTATTAACAAAACTTGCAACACAGATAATTCGTCTTGTAATCCCAGTTTATAAAAACCTTGTATAATCATCGCAGTCTCTCTGTCCACTGTTGTGCGTCAGGTTTTTATGCAGTAGAGAGACATTTGTTTGAAAAGAACTGAAATGAAGCTCCTTCATCATTACTATTGATTATCGGTGGTTAAAAGCAATGAAAATTGACACACATAGATAAAAAATTAAAAGAATGTAAGTTTTATTTTTTGAGTTTTGAATATCACACCATTTATACATCCTGTTCCTATGAACAGTAAGTCAAGCCTGAAGTAAAACCTGAATAAAATGCACACAAACAGATTATGCAGCACTCTTTGTAATGCTGCAAACACATTAGGAATGTGAAGCAACACTTCATACATATTTATAACACCTATCATTAAAGCAAAAGTTGGAAAAGTTCATTAGCTAACCAACCCTTGAGGGTCTTGGTACTATTTTGTACAGCACAAACAATAAGCATGCAGAAGAGGTGAAATAAATGCCACTCACTAAACTGAATAATGAGACAAGGATGCGCGAGAAGTGACGAGTTTGCAATACAAATGTGAAAAACACGCTTATTCTATAACCTTTTCAGTGTAAATATATTTATTTGTTTTCAATGCTAAATCCTGCTATCATATATTGTCATTTAATGGACACTTTAATGTTTGTTCATTTAAACTGGGGCACCCTAGAAATAGATTCACTAGAGAGATATTAAAATCATATTAGTACAATAGAAACAAACAGTATCTTTCTGGACTTTTCACAAACAATAAAGAACATGCAAATTTAAAAAAAGCAAACCCGTCACCTTATATGTTAAAGCCAGCACGACACAAGTTTTCCAGTGTTTAATCCACGACAGATGGTCGTAACTCCTGGTCAACTCTGACTAAAAAACACATTTCAAACGACTCACAGAAGCTGCACTGAGCCCCGCTGACTCTCATTATGACGGCTTAAAGCAACCATCTTCACCTCGAGGCAGTTCAAAGCTTTAAAAAAAAAAATAAAAAAAATTGTCCAGACAGGTCAAAGCAGCCAGCTTTGAGCTAAAAAAATAAAACCCTACTCTGCCTGTTTTGATGTTTTGGCATTTTTTTTAAATGGTGAAATATTAAAAGACATAGAGGAGCAGCGTAAACTAATTATCATCTGGAGTGAAAGAAGAAGCGAATGAGAGTAAAATTTGTCACAATCTGCCTAAGCATATGACCACGCTGCCATAATTAACGTGGCCTTTTTTAATCGTCTTTGATTAACCACTGAAAAGTCTTTCTGTAAACTGAGAATATGCTTTTGATTTATATTTTATCTGCTCGGTAATGACACAATGAAACTACTCAGTCCAACACATGAAGGCATTAGCAAACACTATGCATGATATAATAATAATAGTTTTACAATTATTCCAGTTTATTTTTATCTAGAGGCTAAGAATAATACCAAAATAAGAAAAAAATACAATAGGTCAGTTCAGTATAACGTAGATATTGTTTATCATTTTATTTGGAATTGACAGGAATTTTTACAGTATTTTTTTGGTCTTAATAACCACATTTACTATCCATACATTTACCCTTCATTAAGCTCTTACCTCTATACACTTTAAGCATTTTACCTAATTTGGAATCACCAGTTAACCTGTGTGGAAGTCAGAGTGAACCTTTAGACATGTGATAGTGCAGGGTGAAGCAAAGACACTAATAACTAATAACACTAATAACCACAGACATGACGTCATGGCCAGAGGCCAGTGGGGGAAACTGACTCAAATGCAGACAGCACTCAGAGACGCAGGTACCGAGGAAACTGAGGGCTACCGGCAATGTAATATAAACTTAAAACACGCTAGAAACTTTACTCGGGAGCATGAACTTAAAACATGATTAGAAATAACATTAGCTTCAAGGCACACTATGATTCATAATTCTTCACTTGGAGACACACTAGTTTAACTCAATGATTCATAACCTTTTACTGTGAAACACACATGGCCGACTTGGCATTTCTATGTAACAAAGCTATAAAGAGCACTAGAAGTGTCCGTGGGGAGCCCTTGGGACTGTCGTGGATGGGATGGAGAGCCCGACACTGGGTAATCTGCCAGTGCAGGAACTCACGGGGAGGGGAGCAGAGGTAAGGGAGTGGTCACTGAAAGTGGGGAGAACAGGTGTTAGCTGCAGGATGCGACAAGCTGGTTACAAAACACTCATGGCGACAGTAAACAGTCTTACTTATGCGCAGGCGGAGGCGAAGCTTAGAGGGGAGGTGGTCTGGGTGAGAGGAGATGTAATCCTAGGGTGAACTGAGCGCTGGGCAGGGAGGCAGGCAGGAACTGTGAACAGCGCTGAAATCCAAACAAATTACGGCAGCGGCTTGATGGGTAGGCTGATAGGTCCTCTAAAAGTGGAGAAGACACAAACGTCAGAAAACACATGAAACAACTATGAACAGCTGAAACTGTGGAAGCCCTGACTGACAAAGGCTTGCAGGCGATCTGGCGAGGTGGGAGTGTGAGCGCTGGTCTTAAGAAGCCGGCAAGTCCAATTTCGCTCAGGTGCAGCCTGTCAGCATGATACAGCAGCTCTGCCCAGGGATGGAAACGGCCCTGTGAGAAGGCCCAGCACTCACCCGGACCATGACACATGAGTGAAAATGTTTTCCCCGACCTGTACGCCGATGCCCAGAGGTTGATGCAGCCAATGTAAAAGCGATTGCTCAAGTCCCAGTCACAAAGGCCTTCACAATGTCACAAAGTCACAATGTGATTATTATCAGATTGCCATGGTCTCCTACAGTTTGCTTGTGACACGCCGGTTTGTCTGCAAACGCTCAGTGAAACCTTAAAAAGTATGGTTGCATGGCTGACGCACAGCTTTTACTTTGTGGGTAAACCACCTTCAGTTTGCATCACACTTTTTTGAAATTTACTAGCACTCAGTTGGCATTAGTGAGTGTCTGCAGAGAAGTCTGTGTCTTCTATGCAAATCTGTTTGCGACCGAATGTCACAAATCGCCCCGGACACTTGCCTCCACCTTGTCCACCCCGACTACCCTCTCTTGACCCCAGGTGTTTAAACTCAATTACCTTCAAATGCATCTTCAGTGTAGCACCTGGCTGACTCCAATTTACACACATTAACACTGATACACTCATCATGGACATGAATTTCATAATAATTTGTGGCGTTTAATAATTCCCTTGATGGACACTATACTGTGCAGCCTACATCTTTATTGACATAAAAAAACAAGAACTTTTGTTTTATTTTGCATTTTCCTCTCATTACATGTAGGTTGAGACTTTTTATGGATTGTGGCATGATGTGTTGTTTTTCTAGCCCACTTAACTTTGTCAGACGGGATTTTTGTAAAGGATTTCCTGATGAGATGAGATGAGATATACTTTATTAATCCCGAAGGAAATTATGGGTTACAGCAGGCAGCATGCTAGTTGGCGCATGCGCACTTACAAAGGAACCTTCCGACCAAACATACACAGACATCACATAGAGACACAGGTCAGATAGGTAGGCTGATAGGAATAACAGGGAAGATACACAACATGAGGTGAGAGGAGGAGAAAAAAAATCAACCCAGACTGAGCTCCTAATGGGAGAACAATTTGAGAACAGAAAAAAACACCTCAGCACAAGAAACTGTTAATACACAGTATAAACACATGAACACCATGTAACACGTGCCAAGCAGCAGGGGTGGGTAAGGGGTGAGAGAAGTAAGCCGAGGTAGACGCAGCCATTCTGCCCTGCAGCCGTCCAGCGCCGGGCCCAGACCCGCCGTCTGCCTCGGCCTTGGAGATAAGCGTACGAAGGCGTTGGGAACGAAGAGTCTAAACACAGTT